>QLNU02012760.1:0-10639 GCA_006491805.2 Dysdera silvatica | reverse complement strand
AGAAAAACTCAGATGACATTGAAGTGGCAATGCATTTACTTGACGATAAAGCCGTTCAATTAGAAGCGACTCACTAAAAGTTCTTAGACAATTTAACAAACGAGGAAGAATTTATAGCGGAATTTGAGGTCGTTGAACAATTTCGGAATAAAGCTCTAACAATTAATTTGACTGTTCGAAGCTTTTTATAGGGGAAAAATAAACTCAAACAAGACGCTGATAACCTCGCGGAAAATGTAGAAGCAGATTTATATGTGAAGCGAAGACTCCCTGAAATAGAATTACATAAATTTGACGGGTACTTTCGAAATTCGCTGTCCTTTTGGAACCAATTTTCAAGAATCCATGAAAGCGAATATGTAACACCTAGCGACAAATTCCATTATCTAATTCCATGAGCAATATCGGGTTCCGAACCGAGAGAAATTGTGGAATCATACCCCACTACTTGTGGGAATTACCCTCTTGCAAATCTTGCAAGTCTTGCAAGTCTCTCTCGAGAATTACCTCTTGAAAGTCTAAAAGAACGTTTCGGTAGAGAAGACATTCTGATTGAAGTTTATGTTCTTGATTTGCTGAGTTTAGTCTTAAGTAACGCGTCTAAAAGGAGAACAGGTACACTTAGTACTTTATATAAAAAATTTTCTTTGCAACTTAGGCGTTAGGTACTATTGGGATAACTTCTGAAAAATGCGCAGCTATTTTGTATCCACTCGTCGAGAGTTGGCTCCCTAAAGAGAATTTACGACTTTGGGAACGCGCCAGAACACAATGTTCAGACTAAAGCTCAGGTAGAAATAACAGCGGCCAACTTTTAGATTCTATTGTGATGTTTTTGAAAGCAGAAGCGAGGAACGCGTTTGATTGGCAAAAGACAATTTTCGTTTTGAATTAAGAAAAAAAGTATCCAGAACTGCTCCAAGATGCCAAATCATGCCAAATTGCAGTAGCTGCTGAATTGTTTACAAGTGAGAAGAAAAGGTATAACAATTGTTTGTTCTGTTCTAATTCCAAATCACATGAGAGTAAATCATACAGGAAAGCGTTAAAATGAATTGAAGTGATAAAACGTTAATTGTTAAAAGGAATAGGCTGTGTCTTATCTGTTTAAAGGAAGGTCATTTCGCCAAGACTTGCCTAATGGCTACAAGTTGTCCGTATTGCTCAGGCAAGCGTTTGAAAGTTATGTGTCCTGAGATAAATAAATCTGAATTGCGGAATGTTATTGAAGACGCCGTTCAACAGAATTCAGAGATGGATAATGTTCTCTCATCCAACAGATGAGATCAGATTGGGATTCCCAACATGCAGTTATATAAGCCTAGGACTTTCACAAACTCTTCATTCTCCCTTCACTCAACAAAAGGAGTAGTTGACTATCGTTGTGTTTTTAACCTTATGCCAGTGTCTAAATGACTGTTTGTTTTTTAAGAAATCTTTGAGCCATTTAGACTGGTGATAGTAATACTTCTTAATAATCTGCATTAACCTGCATGTTTACTGGAAACTACTGAAAATTTTGGAAATTTTTAATATGGTGATGCGCATGTATTTATTTGACTGTCATTGTCACAATGGATCCTTTGTTTGCTTTTTGGACTTTATAACGTATATATTCATAAATTACATATGGTACCAACTTGTCTCGCAAATCTGATGGATCTTAATATTATAACTGTTGTAGTGTGGCAATCATTGCTTTTAACAAGTTTAAACTCAAAGCTGAGATTAAAAGATGAAAGAAGTTTGAGATGAAAAGACAACCATATTGTTAATGACTATATTTGAGTTAGTTGCATTAATTATGTTATTACGTTAATCTTAGTCGATCCTTGAGTTTATGTATCGATAGTGGCATTCGCTACAAAAGTGTAGGAAAATCATTTTCTCCAATTCCGATACTGCTGGAAGAATTTGTCATTTTGGAAAAGGTCGATGAAAATATGGATTACTAGTTGCTGATTTGTGATTTTATGTTACATTTTATAAAAAACGCTCGCCGTATTAATTCTCAGCTTATACACCCTCCCATATGCATCAGGGTGTCTAGGCGTCAAGGAAGTTTTAGCGTCTAAGAATAATTCATTTCATTAGACAGATTGTAAAAGAAATATAGTCAAAAGGACATTCAAATTTTTTTCGTCATATTAAACGACTCGTCAAATTACAGTAGAGTCTCTATATAACGAACTTCCATTTAACGAGGTTTTCTATTTAACGAAATTTTCAACGGAACCTTGACTTTGAATGACATCAACATGTAAATTTATTTCCATATTAAGAGAAACAATTTCTATATAACGAAGTTTTTTTTATAATGAATTTGATTTTATTTTTAAATTACCTTTTACAATTTTTCAGCGGGCCTGTTAGATAGAAGGCATATTTAAGGATTTTAAGCAAGAAGGACGGAGATCAGGTAGCCTTCTGTATTGTAGACATATGGCCTTTTGTGATAAACAATTGTATTGTTCTAAACTGGGAACTTAAGTTAGAAGTAGTGGGGTTTTACTAAAATGTGTTATCACTGTGCAAACATGGCTAAGCCACGAAATTTGATCCTCGCACACACGTGTTGCGTTGTTTGAACATGGGGTTGACCTCAATGGAGTGGGGGCATCTGCCGAACATCTGAAATAAGTTGAAAATTTTGCTTTCGTTCCTATGTTACCAATGCGAAATTTCAAGGGAGCTTGTTTTCGAAAAAAAGCAATTATGAATTCAATAAAAAGTCATGGATAACTTCTGCATTTTTTAATAAGTGGCTATTAAAATGGTATGTCCGATTGAGAAAACGACATAGTAACATGGCGTCGATTATAGACAACTGTCCTGCACATCCCAAAGAATGCAAATTGAAGAATATAAAACTCATTTTCTTTCATCCCAATACAACTTCGAAACTTCAGCCATTAGACCAAGGCATAATACAGAATCTTACAGTACATTATCGAAAACGTATCCTGAAAAAAATTATCCTAGACATAGAGAAGAGCCAATGTATAGGACAATCTTATTAATTTGAGAATTTCTATATCGGAGATGATGAAAGCTTGGGAATGTGATGTGACTACATCCACTATCCACAACTGCTATGTAAAAGCCGGCTTAAAAGCTGATATCGAAGAAAATGAATTAGAATCCGATATGGGCTTGGCAAAATTACTAAATGCAAAATGGCAAACGCCGAATGATAATGGGGGTGCTAAAGAACATACAGAGCTCTCTGATTTTTTGAACGTTGATAAAGATGTTGTGACCGCCGAATATCCTACGGAGCATTAGAACCTTGCAAAGTGTTAAAAAATGTAACGAAGAATTTACACCAGGCGATGATGATGAAGATGAAGAGACTATTGATAAACCTTCACAAGAAGAAGTGATAAAAGCATTCGAAACAATCCGACGGAGATTACAGTTTGGAGAAAATGTTACAGATGACGTGTTCCGATATTTACAAAAGTGTGAGAATTTCTACGAAAAAAACGTCTTTTATAAGAAACTTGCACAAAGCAAAATTAGTGATTATTTCTCTGTTTCGAATGCGTAGTATAAGAATCATACAGATGCAAGGTAAAATTCGGTCTTTTTTTTTGTTATTATATTTACGTATGTGTATATGAAAAATATTTAAACTTGTTGAAAAAAAAAGTGTTTACTAAAATTAGTTTTTACTGTCTAAATTCAACCTTTTTCATTTTATCGAAATTAAGTTTTACAATATATGTTAATTTCCATTTAACGAATTTTCCTTATAACGAAGTTTTTCAGAGGAACGGTGGCACTTCGTTAAATAGAGACCCGACTGTAGCGACAAAATGAAAACCGCTCTGTATTTTTTCATATTTCTGTTCATGTTAAGATAATTGAGATATTCGTTGTCACGAAGATTGATGTATTTGAGCCCATTAATTTCTCTTATTAAACAGTAAATTGTTTTACGGCGTAGACCAGTTCTTGAACACAGAAACAGTTTGAGAGAAGCAAAGGTACAGCAGCACTGCTGTGATACCCTGTGATAATAACCATCAATCTCTACAGGACTACCAGTTCGTGATTAATAGTCACTCCGAGATGATATCTTTTTTTATTTTTTGCAAAAAAAAAAAAGGTCCAGTTTGAATTAAACCTGGACGTTAAAATTATTTATCCAACTACCACGTTCACAAACTTCGAAATAAAAGAGGGATATCACTTTTTCCTCTCTAAGTATAATATATGTTATACTTAAAGAACCTAGGTATAAGAAGACCTTTCAAAGAAAAAGTAGAAGGCCATGATATGCATGCTTCTATGTAATCGTTGTAACTTAATAGGTTAGAATTAGAAAAATAAATGCATTTATATATACTTTTTAAAAATTTTGTGTTCATTATCCTTTGAATATGTCACATGTCGCTTCAGAATTTACATGTAGAAAAAAATATTAACTACTTTGTTTTCGAGGACATTAGTCGACTTAACAAATAACTTCTTAGGAAAGCGAAATATTGTTTTAAAGATTAAAAAATTTAGCGAATATAAAAATATTATAAATAATTAAAAAAACAATTGCCTAAAGGGAGAAATTCATAAAAGATGAACAAATATGTTAAACAATAATACACGGATTGGAGACTTCAGGATGAAGGGAAAAAATAATGTAAAGATAGTAAAGTTGTGAAACTGTTGTAAAAGATAATTGGTCCCAAAGTATAAAAAAAACAGGCTCTATTTATATTGCACGATTTTGAAATTGCATAACACTGATTAAAACAGTTCTCCAGTTATCATTTGCAATTACCTATCCATTAGAAAACATATATTTCACATGAAGATAGGGATCATCTTAACCTGTGGAGAATTATATATATTAAGACGTGTCATTCGATGAAGAACGTTCTTATAATGAATAAAACTTACCGTCCATCCTCCTTCATCAGTTTCCATATCACAGAAAACTCGTAATCGTTTCCCATCAAGGAGTTCGCTTTTAGGCCAAATGCTGTAAACTCCACTCTCATTGAAACCGAGTTGCAGCAGTTCTTCGCAATCAACTGGTTTTAAAAATGTATTTGCAAATACTCCGGATCCTGGTAAAAGCCAATAAAAAAACCACAGGTTTTTACTGACCATGTTTTAGGAAGCTTTAATGAAAAAATTACGGGTTTCACACGAAGCATTTATAAATTTCTTAAAGAATTTAGAAATTTTCTATTGATGTTTTTTGAATTTTACGAAGGATTTAGGAATTTTCTATTGATATTTTGTGAATCATACGAAGGATTTAGGAATTTCCTATTGATATTTTGTGAATTTTACGAAGGATTTAGGAATTTTCTATTCATATTTTGCGAAGAATACATTAATTTATAAAAATAATTGGCAGAACAATTTATATCAAAGAATAGTTTATGAAAATTAAAAAATTGTTTATGAAAAATTTTATAGCCTAATACAAGAGTATGGACATTTAGTGAAACATATTATTTGATTTTATTCACCTTTTAAAGTGTATTTGGTTTTTATAATTTATAACAATTTCAATCGAAAATATTGGATAAATATTGTTCAGTACTTCCTTCTTATTTCATTTCCCATAAATACGTTCTTCTTCGTTGAAAACAGACTCTTTTACGAAAACGAACTTTAGGTTTTAAGTTTTTTCTGAGCTGCAGTTTATTCGACTAATTTTTTTCATTACAGAAGCAACTTTAAAATCGTCCAAATCTAGAACTCTATAGATAGTTAAACGCGCGAGAAAGAAATCAGTTGAGACCCTTATCAAAGACTGTACATTATCTTGGGCCTTATCCATACAACCCTTTTATAATTAAATTTAAAATAAAACTATTACGACTAAATTTGTGAAACAGGGCGTAATCTCGTGGATAACTCAACACTTTAAATGGAAAATGGGATTCCAAAAACACTGACAAAAGTGCCAACATAAAGGGCTAGCCAAATACGTTTGCCGCCAAACAAAGGATACTGTATTCAACGTACCTTCCTGAAAATTATCTTTATTAATAATTATTTTATTTGAGATCAGTATCTGAATTTCAATGGTAAAATGACTTTTTTTTATTCCTACCTTTTGCTGGAGACATAGAAATCGGCAACTTTGTTGGATTTCCTATTCAATAGAACAATCATGAATTTAAACTCCCATTACCAATTATAAAATAAATATTTTAATTAATATTTGTATTAATTGTAACAAAACATAAAAATACATACTTGTTAAAGCATACTCGTTAAACTCCGTTATAGTGTTCGTTTCGTTGTAGCTATGGTGGGACTCTAATCTAACAAGCGTAAAATAATTGACCCACACAAGGACGCAAAGCGTAAAAATTGATTGCCTGAATTAAATGAAAAGATTGAATAAATGAATGTAATTTCTAGACAAATAAGCAAAATTAAATTTCACAAGTATTTGCTATAGCAAATTGTTATTTTGCCAGGCGAAAAGTTTATGGCATCTATGTGTAACCTTTTCTATTAATGTGAGATAGCACAATATTAATTATAATAGTATTATAATCGCTATAGGAATAGGCCTGTCATTGTGAAAATGTGTTTAATTCATAAATTTTAATTAACTTTCTTTCATAAACTCAAGGGAAATACGTATGTCGGTCTACTACGATTACTGGGATCGAGTTTGACGAAAATGAATGGAATGGAAACAGCCGCGGAATTATTTTTCTAAATAAGAAATTACGTGTTCATCATTGCATATATAAACAAAAATTCACATACCACCACCTACATACACACATCACTAGTTTAATGACTAGATATGTATCGTAGTTAATACTTCAAAGGCGATTTATCATCCTGAATCTCTCTCTTTTTCTCTCTCCCTCTGTCTGTATAATCATCTTTTCTCTTTTTCTCCAATTCTTGAAGATTATTCATAATTCAGAGGTTGCTGCATAACATGGCCACAGTTCTTCGTTTCAGCATTAATGAATAATTTTTTCTGTACTTTGTCCTATAAATATACTTCCCTCCTTCCTTCCTCCCTCCCATCTCCCTCCACCCTCCCTCGTTTTTTGTATTACCCTTTACCTGTTTGTTGGTTAAAACTCTTCAGCGATGGTATGCTTGAAGATTTTGAATGTCTCCATAAAAAATACAAAATTATAAATAATTATTTTTTAGAAAAATTGTTACTGGATATCGGAAACCAAATTGCAGATCCTTCAACTGTGACGTATGAAGTCCTGCTTTATTGCAGCCATTTGGTGTGAAAAAATTTACACCATAAAGATATGGTTTGATATAATGCTATCTTAATGTTATGCTATTAAATTGGTATACATAAGAAGTTAGATAAACATTTTCAAACATTTAACACTTCCAAATGGAACAAAACGCGATGAGAAGCAAATTATAGAGGAAGAATTTTATATATTTTGTGTTATACCAAAGGAAATATTTGTAACTATTATAATTGAATGCAACAATACGGCATTAACCATTATTTAAATATAACATTAGACTTAACATTTTTACAAAAGTTACCCAAAGAAAATGAGGACTCTTACCTTGATTTGAAAAATATATTTTTAGATTTTTGTAAAAATGGATTCGATGTACAATGTACACATGCCACGACCTCATTAAATATTTTTGATATTGTAGATTTATGCTGTTGTATGTGCGAGTCATCACAGACAGTAAATTCAATATCCATATGCATTTATTTACTCCTCTATATAAATTCAAACGCAGTTCTTCCTTTGGCCGTGAGGTGGCGCTGTGTTGACGAGTGCGGTTATCCTGCATTTGACTTCCAACTCTGTCAAAAAAAAATGCTTACTGACTAACTGCTCACTGTAGCCTTGGAGTTGGTTACCCAGTCCTTCAGAAGTTCGGATTCCTCGGAAAATTGTAGGTTCGGATGCAGCACCAACCTTTCAGTCCTTGCACCTCAAAACTCAAGCAAACCTTATACGTTAAGTCTTAGTTTGTATGTCCATATGATATTCTGTTCACAGATATAACGCTGTCATTATATGAATGAGGAATTGGGTACGGAGTCCCATAAAAACCAAAAACTAAACCAAAGAAAAATGGCTGAATCCATTTTTCTTTGTATTATAAATAAATAAACAAATAACAATATAGATATTTTATTATTTGACTAGCTATAATAACAAGCCATGAAAAAAAATATATTGTATTTTGCTTATGAACTTTTAGTTTATATATAAAAAAAAGTTAGATAGTAATAATGGTTTATAACAGGTTTTTATGTATGAGTTCTCTCAGAAATATGAATTCAAAGTGTTCTCCATTGGTGTAAAAAAGGTTAAAAAAGTTAACCTTTTTTAACCTTTTTTACCTTTTAACCTTTTTTTAACCTTTTTTAACCGTTTTTACACCTATAGAGAACCCTTGGAATTCATATTGCTGAGAGAACTCATACATAAAAAACTGTTAAAAGGTAAAAAAGTTAAAAAAGATTAAAAGGTAAAAAAGTTAAAAAAGATTAAAAGGTAAAAAAAGGTTAAAATCTCTGTCCTAGGGAGATATAAGGCTTTTACGAAAAGTTTCCATTTGCCTCTGTTGAAACACACGACTTTTAATTTTCCTCCTTAACGTTTGGCCCTTTGCAAGTTCGTTTCTCAGAATCATTCTTCACGTTCGCGTATTGTTCGGTCTCTCTCTCTCTCTCTTTCTTCTTTCTTTTCTTCGGGTGGTCCAATCTGTTGTAGTTTGGACGGTGTGGTGGAGTGGTACCCTCGATGCTAAGAGGTTCAGATTCCTTCTCAAAAAATAACCCGGGTTCGGCTCCCAGCAGCGCCAAAAAACACAGGTTTATCAACAACATTTGAGGGTCGCGACCCCCCAATTAGGCCCCCCCAATTTAGGAACTACTGCAGTAACTCAATAAATAATAATAATAAAAGAACAATAAATACAAATAGAAGACATACAATAAATACAATAAATAAACATAAAGGAAAAATAAATAAACATAAAAGAAGATATAATAATAGAAGAAACTAATAAAAATGGAAATTGATAGATGTAGTTATTTTGGTAGGACAGTTTAAATAGTTTTCAAGGTGCAGACAGACATAAAAGTGCAACTCAATTTGCAGTCTGTTTAAAAATTATAATAATTGGAAAGATTGCGAATGCACTGCTGAGGAAATGCAGCACAAAAGGAGAACACTACGGCGTTTTAAACCATCAGAGAAACTTCTTTTCTGTTGCAGTGTAAAGTTAATTCAATACATTAATTTATTATAATTTAGATAATTTGCAGAAATATACTTTAGACGGAGAAAAATGTTATGGGTAATTTATATTTCATTTCATATAGTGAGGAACAAAAATTTAAGTTACGATCCATAAAACATACTTACATGACAGAAATGATTCAGTTAACTTTGCATGCAAAAGGAAATAGCCCTACTTTGATAAATATCCCCATTTTATATATAGCTTCTAAGGATGTTTTCGGCCAAACTATAACTTCCGTATTTCTTTCTTTTGATAATTGTGTTCTGAAGGTTATTTTATAGGAAGGAGATTTGATAATGTCCGGAAACATCTTGACAAAGTTTCCTTCTACAAAAGAATATTCTTCTCAATGACATTCATATCGAAAATTTATCTGCATGTTAAAAATACAACGTTAGCTAATTTTATTAAAGTTTCTTCGACTGGAGACAATCGGTGAAATTTATGGGGAAAAGTCTGTAATTTTTTTATTAATGGAACTTTCCAAAAACGATAAACTTTCCAGTTAATGTAATGCGAAATAAATTAAATAAATTACGACTGGTATTAGAAACAAACATATTAGCATTCTGATAAGCAGCCATTAAAAAGTATATACAACAGGTTGAAGGCAAACGTTTCCAAGCTATCGCAGCTTCATCTGCACTGCAAAAATTGATGAAATACTGGAATAACTGCGCCGAACAGAACCATATCTCATGCTGGCACAATGAGAAAGAATCTTGCACAAAAACATTCGTAAATATAATAGCCGAATATTCCTTGACAGTTGGCAATCTAGCAACAATAGACATCATGACGCGTTAAATGAATTTCACGATCTACCCGTAATAATATGTAACGCTCAAATACTATTCCAGCACTGCAACAATTTTCGCACTGAAGATGAAGCTGAAATATCTTTGAAACGTTTGCCTTTAACTTGTTCTATATACATTTAATGGCAGCTTCTCAAACTGTTAATGTATTTATTTCCAGTTTAAAACTTAAAAAATTACAGTAAAAGTAGTTGTAATTAATTATCAATTTATAATTAGTTGATTATAATCGTGAAAATATTGGGTTCGTGCCTAAATATCTCTGTGTTCTAATAGATTCAAGAATAAGCAAACGGTTCAAAGAAATAGCGTTGATTTGTTTCATAAAATAACTACATAATGAATGAATGAATGAATTTTATTATTTTATTATCATACCTTCTTTTATCTTGTGTTAAGTTATATGTGTTTTGTGCTGTTAAGCATCGTTCTTAAATTTAAAAAAAAAAGGGTAAAACTCATCGAAATTACTGGATCATATTTATAGCTCACTTCTCAGTATATTAGAGCACCATATCTCACTGTTATAATTATTTATTATAAATATACATTAATAGCACCATAGTTCATTATTCTCA
>QLNU02012759.1:0-14091 GCA_006491805.2 Dysdera silvatica | reverse complement strand
GGTTGGTTATATTTTTATGGCAAAAGGACAGCAAGGGCCATTCTGAACCATTCTGGGGCACAAGGATAGCAAAGGTTATGCTGTAGCAAACAAGGCAAAGCACTGAGTATTGTTTAACCTGTATCACAGCTAAAATAAAATTATTACCATGTTTGCAAGTTTCACGTCTATTCCTAGACCTAAAGGAAATAGAAAAGTGATGCATTTTCAAATCATAATACAGTGGACTCCTGATTTTATGAATTCATAAAAACATTAAAGTGAAGTTAAAAAAAAAAAAGCTTGTATATACGAATAAACACATTTCGGCTATGAAGAATATATTTGGGGGTGGGGGGTGCAATAATTTATAAAAATGTATAAATCATACATTTGGAGGTTCGTAAAAACATGAACATTTTAACCATACATTTCCAAATACCCATGCTTCGGTGGCGGCATGTGATGCAATTTTAGTGAGGCAGAACTCTACTAATTCATTGAAGTAAGTTGCATTACAGTCTATACTCGCCAAGAAACTGGTTACACTGACTGAGAAAATACGTAGATTAATGTATTTTGGTGAATTGGCTTAACTCCCGACACACTAAATTTTCGCCACAAGCTGTTGTAATGGACCCATGTAATAGATAACACAAGTTTAACTAGTACACTCTTAGAGCACTGTGCAACAGAAAAAGAAGTTATAAACAGAAAAATTTATTAATAAAACCATGTGAAAAAAAAAGGAGAGATTAAAATTTTAAAGGAATTAGACATTAAAGAAATATGCCAATATCATACAATTCTTACTTTGATGCCTATGATGGAAACCCTTGCTGTCTTTGCCTTTAATTCTTTGATGAATTCCTCTTCGATCGACAACACAGGAATTTTATTTAAATCACAAAACAGATTTATCTCATGAAACAGAGGGGAACACAGTTTCTTTGATGTCACTATGAGTCCAAATACATGCCTTGGCAGTAACCTCAACACAGCACTAGCGCCAATTGTGACCAGTTTCTTTTCAGACAATATGCTGAAATAATACAGATACATAATGTGTACACAATAATATGGATACATCACATGTACATAAAAATATCGATACATTACACATACATAATAATACAGATACATTACATGTGCATAATAATAATACAGATACATAACAGAGCTTGCAATTTAATGTTCTAAGATGTGATGAGTCATCCAAGATAAAACTGAAGAAAAAATAGGGTTTGTTTGTGTTTATGATGCATGACCAGGTAAGATCGCGTAGTACCAGAGTCCATAGTTTTCCAAACATATTGCAAAGGGTAACATCTCTCGACCTTTACACCCCAACGGGACCATTCAAATAATCATATTCGAGGAAACCCCTATATAAAAACTATTATATATCATTATGAATACCTTTCTTTGCTTTTTATAAAATCTACAAGTGGAAAAATACAATATATATTTTCTGATAGCTACCTTAACAAAATAATAACTTGTATATAAGAAACTTATAAGTATATAAGAAACTCATCGACTAATAATTTTTTTGATACCCATTTTATAAGCTGAGACTAGAGCTTTTTTCTTAAGAAAAAAAAGATATATTGTCCTAACCTGGAGATAAACCAAGCACCCTCCATATGAGTCGACGTGCCTCAACCTACTCAGATACCAAAACACAGAAATGATGTTTTTTCCTTCATATTTAAGGTTTATAAGATATTATACCCTTCTCCGGGTTAACACAATTGCCAAACTGGCAACACATAAAACCACCAGGGCATGGTTTTTTTTTTTTGGAATTTTTCGTGGAGAATTGAGATAACTAATAATGTTTTGACACCCACATATAAGCTTATACCAGAGCAGGGGTAGTCAACCTTCTTATACATACCAACCACTTTTGTATCTTTGTTGGTAGTAAAATTTTCTTGCCACCCCAGATTCTACAGTAACTAATTTAGCGCAACTGCACAGTTCTGGTAATTTTTGAATGATGGTTTTGTAAAAGTAAGTGGTTACATTTATCCTTTTATTTATACTTTGCATATGTTTATAATACACAGAAAATTTAATTTGATGCTGCGTTTCTGCATTTCCATCGATACAGTGCGGAAGCTGCTTAAATTGAAGAAAAAGAAATATAAAAACTATGAAGTCTATTGAAATTACCTTTAATTAATTATTAACGAGATCCTTGATGCTGATGCTGCTAAATATTTGATATCTGGTTCAATTTTCGTATGGTTTGTTCATCAGCTTCAGCATCTGACAAAACTTCTACCATGAAAGCTTGAATCGCCCACTAATGGGCGATAGGACGCAGGTAGACTACCCCTAGAATAGAGCTTTTTCTTAAAAAAAGAAAAAGAGAGTTAAAAGGGGTTAAACAGAGAATCCCCAGTTCCATTCCTGGCCATGAAGATGTTCCTTTTTCCCCTTTGTGAAAAAACGTTAGCCTGAGCTTATATGTGGCAGCCCAAAAATTATTAGTCATCTCAATTCTCCATGGAAAAAAAAAAAAAATGCCCGGTGGCTTTATGTGTTGACCCGTTTGGCAATGGTGTTAAACCTGAAAAGGGTAATAAAATCTTATAAGGAACTTATTGACAATAAAAAAGGTCTGCAATTCAAAATTTCTTGTAGATACACAGTTTAGAAACCTGTCGACTTAAACCAGAGATCCCTAGGCTTATAAGTAAAACCGAGTTTATATGTACTACAAAACCAACAAAATATGTAATAAAAAACCCAAATTATACATTCATATGAATTCAAAATGACAAAATATGAATTTAAATGTTCTTTACTCTTACTTAAAAAACAAAAACCCTGTACCTTAAACCAAATAAGTTCACAGATAGGTAAACTGATAGTCCTTAAACCATACAGTAGTGTTTCATCTAAAGCAAATAGAAGGGTGCAATGTCCTGCCGAACCTTTAAGTGCCCTGTCCTTCAACTTGTCCACCCTTATGCCTAAATGTCCCTTCCAGCCCTTGGAAAATAACGCAACATCCTTCTCTGATGATAATTCAAATTCTCACATTAGAAACCAAAACACGTGATGAAATTTGTTGATTTGTAAAAACTTTGTGCTCCAGCATTTCATTTCCGTAATGACACTGGTGGTTTTGGCAAAACGAGATTACTGACGAATATTTGTAAACAAAGCATTTTTGTACGGTTTGTAGAATTTCAACCATAGACCACTTCGAGAAACGTTAGCAGTTCTGCGTATTTTTCAGGTTAAATTTTTGTTAAAATCAGTTTATCTTTAAGATCTAAACTAAGCATGTTTTACATCCCTGCTTTATGAAGCTTACTTGTCATATAGTATAGGATACTGTTTAAGTAAATTATAGTTGTATTAATTTAATTACTATTTTATATAAAGTTGGGATTTTTTAATCCTACCATCAGGCAACACTGCTTTTAGATCCCAATCACATGCAATTTTCCCTCGCCTTTCACATATACCTAATTCAGAAAAAAAAAAAAATCCAAAATATGCTTACCTGCAAACGAAAACAAAATTTAAGGAAAGTAGCCATAGGAACTAAATCAATTAAGACATCGTTGTCAGTAACAGTAAAGCTGACGTAACCGCAGATGTTCACCATGAGAATCCATGTATTGAAAATGCCAAAAAAAAAATGGCCTTTTGCCAAGACATGCACCCTGCCCTAATTTTTTTCTAGATGGAACACTGCATACAGTACCATAATTATAAGTACTAACATTAATAGAGCGTACAGTGTACGATGGTGAATTTAGACAGCAAGTCAGCACAATGATAGCTTTAAGCCAATGGCAAGCTGTATTCCAAAACAGTTGCTGCTGTTCAACTTTGGAAATATTGATGAGCTGCCAAAATTGAACCAATTTGCTGTGATAAAATAAAAATGGTTCACTGGGCCGCAAAAATTTTCTTCAACATCCAGCAAAGAAGCTGGCAACTGATTCATGCTAATTGGGCCCAGCTAGCCAATGGCGTATGCATAAAACTTACACAAAAGAGGGTTTATAGAATCGCATTTCTGTGCATACATATAAAATCACAGCATGTATATAAAAGATATATTTACACTTAATGGGACAGTGGGTTATAACCAGGGGTGGACTGGGCCTCCGGGCCAGTATGTCCTCTGATAATCCAAGACATGAGCCCTTTTAGAGGACCCAGTCCGCCGCTTGTTATGACCATACCAACTCTCCATTTCCCTGTGTGTATAACAACGCAGTTAGCCATGGGTGACTGATGAGAAGAAAACTCATGCAAAATCTGATACGCCCAGTTCTCACAAGATGTACAAAAACTGAAAAAAAAAGAAGGAAAGAAAAACACATCGAGCAGTTTCCAATTGTAAGGAAAAGCTATCTCCGATACAGCAGTCATGCACCCAGCTGCTATGAACCAGATATTAAAGCATTTTGAAAATAAAAACCAGTCGCTGAGACTTTTGCTTTGTCGAAGATTGGAAATAATTTTTACAGTTCAAGGAACAGGCTTTGTTAAAAAATTCCCAGTTCAGAAGACCGATTGTTAAAATTTTGGCAGTTCACAACTGCAGCCATGTAAAGAGAAAAATATATAAATAAGTTCATGTAGAAGATATTTTGTTTTTTATTACACAATTTACTTGAGAATTGGCCTGGAATGGCCATATATCAAAATCCATTAAATCAAAACATTAGATTAATTATGCAGTAAAACCTCTATGCAACACTATTATACGAGTAAAATTATCGTTGTAGAGAGAGTTATTGTTATAGGGATGGTTCATTATACAGTAAAACCTCTCTACAACACTATTATACGGACTGAGAAAAATTATCGTTGTAGAGGGATTTATCGTTATATTGGAGGTTTACTTTATTAATATATTTTAATAATTCTATTATTATAAGCAAACAGACTGTTAACAAATAAAGGATTGATACCTTGTTTAGGAAAAATATACTTGTTAAAATATAATTATCATTATTATATGACATAATAATCATATATTTAAATGTTTGTTTTTAAAATAAACTGACTCTTTATACAAATAGTAAAACCAGAAATTCTCTCATTGACTGAATGGATCGATCTTACATGGAACGGAGAATGACCACAAACTTAAGGTATTTCACATCACACTATAAACAATTGGTGAACATATGTACATTGAAAAATGTTCCACGGTTTATAAATGAAGGGCTGTCTGTTTAAATGAACTGAGAATTGCATGTAAAATCTATTAGCCTGGAAAATGGAAGTATAGATTACTATTTTTTAATAGAAGATTTTAAGTAACACTGGCCCAAGATGTACAAACGAAGAACCAACAGAAAATACCCTTGAAACAAATAAGCACAGAACGAAAGCAGAAAACTAAATAAATGAAATAGTTTACCTTAATTTTTTAATGAGATCCCTTTTAACTTGAGAAAAAGGTCTGAAATGAGTAAAATACATTGATTAATTAAATTTAAATATAAGGGACACGAAAACTGGCAATAGGTCATTTATCATTAATCATGGAACATTTATTTAGACCTTCTTACAAAAACGCATGCAAGACAAAATGGCTTTCCATCTCAAGCCCACAAAATTCTACATTAAATTAAGGAAGCTATCAACAAACTTGATCTTAAAAAAAAAAGTAATTTTATATACATTATCAACAGCAACTATTATCTATCCACTGCAAGATGGAGGTCTCCCCCATCCTGAAGAGAAATATCATAATATAGATGCTTTCATCTTATTAAGAGGAAGTGGTCAGTGATGTATGATTAAGAGATGTTTTTACAATGAAAAGAATAACAGTCCACCTAAATTTACAATAGAGTCAGGAATTGACTCATTGACAAACTTAACAATTGAGATGAAGTGAAGGATAGATACAAGATGTCATTAAGTGGGGGGGAAGCCCTCGCCGGAAAAATTTTGAGTTTTGGACTGTTAGATAGTGTAAGTATGTGTTGTTATATTACTAGCCTTCCTTCATACTCAACAAAATATTTAATTTACGACAATGAATTAAAGTTGCTCTTTCTTTAATTAAATTATATGGTTTAGGCTAGATTATAATTAAGTATGACAGAAGGATAAGCTACTAAAGGATATATATGTATATATACATATATATATATATATAGTAATTAAAATGATAATTTACAATGTAATTAATAGAACAAGTTTAAATTCAAATTACAAAAGTGTTGTAATTGTTTTATAACAAGCAACTTTTTAAAAAAAAAACCTTAAGTTTAAAGTGCAAAGTCAGGCCATCTTGGTTTCTTTGAAAATTTATCAACCACTTTATTTACATTAATATGAATGTTTCTGTGGGTGTGCATTAAAATCTTTCTTCTGTCATACAAGTCGAAGCCAAATTTGAAGACGCTTCAATGTTGAAAAGTACGTTTTGCTAAAGCAACACTTACTGAAAATGTAGTTTGAAGGGTGAGAAGCTTGTAAATTCATAGAAAAATGTCTGAACTGAATTTCTCCAAGACTTGGGGATTTTGAACACCAGCATAAGACTTTTGTTTATTACAGTTATAACAAACAGCACATTAAATATTCTTCATTGTCTTTCTATTTTTCCCATTGACCCTGATTGGGGGGGGGAGGACGATCACTGCCTTCGCCCCATGCTTGATCCGCCCTTGCATGAAGTTACCCCACCAGGTTGACTTCTAACAGGTGATTGATAAAATAAGATACAGGGACATTCATTTATTCGGCATGTATACAACCTGCAATTGCCATAAATACCCCTTGGCTTTCCCAAATCTCAACAACAAAAAAAATTGTCCGTTTCGATTGACAGTTTCATTGTAGCTTAATTGACTGTTGGACATCGCTGGTTAATTCACATCACGAAGTCTAGTTGTCGAAGGATATATAATTATGAGATGTTTCTACAATCAAAAGAGCTATAATCAATACATAATCAACTTGGGACGAACACGCCCAATGTGAGTAACCGCAAATCGACTGGAATCTATCCATTGACATAAGATATAACATTTGCATGATTATTACTATGTTTTCATTGAAATGCTGTGACAGAATATCTACTAAAAATAAGAAATCCAATTCCAACTCTTGATCCAATCACTACTTTTGTACATTTCATGATCTTAAAAATTTTAAGTTTCTCAACCACCACCTTCTTCTTCTTCTTTTTTTTTTTATTGTGAGCAATAAAACAGCTATATAAACAATAGCTGAAAATCTATAAACATTGTCAAACAACGTTGGAAAATAGCTGAAAATCTATAAACATTGCCAAACAACGTTGGAAAATAGCTCAAAATCACTCAAAACTTATGTTAAGACGAAAAATAGCTGAAAATCACTAAACCAATAAAAAATCATTAAAATACCATATGAAAATTAGGGGTCACTGCATATTACATCCTTTTTTGCCAAAGCAACGCTGCATCGTCAAAACTAACGCTGTACTTTAGAAACCAAGGGAAGATTTTTTGTTGCCATTTTGTCTTGGAGCAATATAGATTTTGGGCATCTGCTTTGTGCTACAGTGAAAGGAAATGGCGGCTGTAAAAACTACTTTCCCGCCACATACCTTGGACGACAACACATAGGTAATTACCGTGCAAAAAATTTCATTTCCGTTTTATAGAGGAAAGTACATTTGGTAAAACGAAGTACAAAAAACGACAGATGGATAAATGAGGGATAGGTTTTAGGGGGAATGATGGATAGCTTTTAGGAGGGATGGGTTCTAGGAGGAATGAGGGATGGGTTTTGGGAGGAATGATTGAACGGACGGGTATGTCCGTTTGTAAACGGTATTCCATAATGGGAACAGGAAATACATGCAAAACGGTAAGTCATGATGAAGCAACCCAACACGAAAAGTGGTTGGCGTGATTGGCGACAAAAACAAGAACGCAGTGTGGCCGAAAATTACAATTCAATGCACACATAAAATTGAAAAAATGGGTATTACCATGAATTACAGCCTCCATTTAGTAGACCTACAATTTTCCTAGTTTTTTCAACGATTTTCCCAGGCCAAGACCTAAAATTTTCCTAGTTTTTTCAACAATTTTCCCAGGTCAAGATCTACAATTTTCCTAGAAATCCAGACCTCATCTACCATGGGAAACAAACGACATCCGTTTTACAATATCGTTGGAGGCCGAACCCGGGTTAATGGCATAATAAACGAATGCGTTAATACTACGTCGTTGCGGGATAGTGGACCTACATTATTCCCAGAAATCTGAATCTATTAAGACTTGGGATATCAACCCAACTTACACAGTAGGAAGTTAGTTGGTAAGAGTATTTTTTTACGTTTTTGGGATGCAAACCCGGATCAAAGGCACGTTAAATGAACGGGTTACGATTTCGCTACTATAAAAACTGTTAGTTAGTTGGATTGTAGGGGAGTAAGATGCGAAAAAAAAAAACTAAGCTATTGATTTAACCTATTTGGCGAAATTTAATATTTACAAATTATACTTACGCCACAGATATATCTACAGCTTTAACTTTCTTCTTTTTTTTGGCCATGAGTTATAAAGAAATTACAAATAAAAATTTGTAAACTAGAAAGAAAATTGTAAACATTAAAACGTGACAATGAGAGTTGCCAAATTTAAAAATGTGTCAAGAAGGAAGAGAATGCAATGAGCTGAAATGTGACCGTCAGTTTTTATTATGCAATGTATTAAAAATCTGGCTTGTATCAAAAGTTATTAGAAATTATGTATTCAATGTTATACATTGTATTCAATACATACAATATTATACAATGTATAAAATATTATACATTGTGTAGTTATATATCAGTTTATTGTAAATTCATGTGTTAATTTCATTAACATTCCATTAAAGTCTTTCCAAACAGGTATCAAGCCTTCTAATTAATTCTTTATTTATAATTAATTATAATAAAATATAATTAAATTATTAAATTAGTTGGTTAAAATTCTATATAATTCTATCTTATTGACCATTAAAATAAAGTCTGCTTTTATGTGCATTTTGCAATTTAGCTTTCAGTGTGAAATATCAATTCATTATCAGTTATTAATCATGATGGGAAATCATTTCATCTAATAAACCGTCTTCAGTATAAATGAAAGAGTAGAAAAAGGTATGTAGGATTTAAATTTTATTTTAAAATTTGTTATGAAAGGTTATCATATCACGATATCATCATCGTCGTTGGAAAATAAAATACGATAATTTTTTGAGAAAAAATGCAATCTATTTCTGTATGTAATCAGAAACTGGGCTATTAATTGGCATTTATAGTGTGTTAGATTGGGAATGTTTTCCTAGGGAGAAGGCGCCCTCTGTCGGATAAAAACTGCGTGAGAGAATCGCCACTGCGAAAATTTGGGGACATGTTTTCTGTAGCGTTAGGCTCACGTGAGCAGGCCTGTAGTAAATCTAGTTGGCCTTGGTATCCATTTTCGACTGGAAATCAACTCATTATATTCATATTTAAATACTCTACTGTGGAAAGCCAACGATGCAAGAGACCGTAGTCGGAGACATTTCCATTGCGTCATCGTTAGTGCTCAAAGAAACTGTTACAGTTATAGTGAAGTTTGTGTTAAGTTTTGGTTCTGGTTAGGTCATCAGCACGCTAAGATGTCACGAGGTGTGGCTCTCTTGTTTTTTCTGTATTTTAGAATTCGATTAGTAGTTTATATGAATATGGGTGATCGTAAAATTGTAAATAAAGGTGTATGTTTACCCGTGTTAAATTTGGTGAGCTGTGCTAGTGCTTGAACTACCATCATCAATTTTACGAAAGCGGAGTTGAAGTAGGTGATTTGTAATTTCATATCCCGAACCCGACGAAAAAAATAAGTGCACTTTGATAATTTCAAGCGTATTTTTTTATATCTTTTAACATTTGGCATCCCTGCCGGGATAACGACAGCATAATTTGCTGATATTATGGATCTCCTGAAACATACTAGAACTCCGATTAGAGGTAGTTTTTCTAAAGCAGCTACTAAGCTTGAAGAACTAATCAAGTCACCCGAACCTAATTCGGAAAAATTAGCTGTTTCAGTTTCACAGTTGAGTGAAAAGTTCAACAGATTAGGAAGTATAGACGAGAAAATTATTGAATGTTTACAAACGGATGAAACTTCAAAGGCTACTGAAGATGATCTCTGTGCTGAAATCGAATCAGTTGAGACATATAGAGATAGATTTATTAATCTAAAAACGAAAGCTGAGAGATTGTTACAGCGAATTGATTGTAAACATACGCGTGCTGAAAACAGCGATAACGCTATTTCTAAGCGGAAGTTTAAGTTGCCAAAAATTGAATTGAAGAAATTTAACGGGGAAATAACTGAATGGCTTGGTTTTTGGGGCCAATTTAAGAAAATTCACGATGACTCCGAAATCGATCTTGCAGATAAATTTCAATATCTAATACAATCTACTGAAGTTGGGTCTCGGGCAATAGATTTGGTAGAAAGTTTCCCACCCACGTCAGCTAATTATCCCAAGGCCATAGAATACTTAAAATCACGATTTGGAAAAGATGAAATGCTTGTCGAGGTATATGTTAGAGAATTACTAAGTCTTGTACTCAGTAATAATATGAATACATATAACAGATCATCTTTATCTCAGTTGTATGATAAAATTGAAACGCATTTAAGGGCACTCGAGACATTGGGTGTGGCTACGGATAAGTATGCCGCCATGTTGTATCCTCTTGTAGAAGCATGCATTCCGGAGGAAGTTATCAGAACATGGGAACGGTCTCGTGGTTCTCTTAGTGCAAGCGAGGATGATGGGACATGTAACAAGCTTCAGCTACTAATGAAATTTTTAAGAAGTGAAGTTGAGGGCGAAGAAAGAATTTCATTGGCCAAGAGTGGTTTCGGTATAGGTAATAGTGATAACAAACAAAAGGTTATTTCTAAGACACATCAAATACCAAAATCGAGCATTCCTACCGCAGCCGGCCTGCTCTCAGAAAGTAGAATTCATAAAGGCGAATCTCTGCTTAAAAAATTGTATATTTTGTTCACAAACACATGAATCGCAGAATTGCAGATTAGTTCAAAAATGGTCACTTGACGATAAAAGGAAAGTAATCTCCCAGAAAGGATGTTGTTATACATGTTTGAAAAATGGTCACGTTTCTCGAAAATGTTGGAGCAAATTAATTTCCCCCGAAATGTCATGGACGACATTATTCTATCATGTGTCCAGAAGTGAGGTCAGAACACACAAACAAGATCCATGACAAAGCAAAAAATGGTTCTGATGAGAATAGTACCAATTTGGCGAATCGTACTTGTACAGAAGAAGTATTGCTGCAAACTTTGATCATACGCTTAAAAGGGAAGGAAGAAAATTTGACAGTTCGGGCCATTGTAGATACGGGATCTCAGAGATCCTACATTAGCAAAAATGCAGCAATGTTAATGAAATATGAATCACTGGGTCAAGAAAAGATGACCCATAGCCTTTTTGGTGGTAAAGAGTCGTGTGAAACTCACCAGAAGTACAAAATGTTTTTAAGTAACATAGAGAATGATTACCACTGTAATTTTGATGTGTTTGAGCAGCAGGTGATTTGTTCAAATATACCTCGAACCGAAAATGATCCATGGACTCGAGAATTGAAAAACTTGGGAATAGAAGTTCACGATATTAACTATAAGGGGAATATATCGGACGACATTCAAGTTCTTATAGGCTCAGACGTAGCGGGTAAGCTGTTTACTGGTAGGATATTGGAACTCAAATGTGGGCTTGTAGCCATGGAAACAAGAGTGGGGTGGACTTTAATGGGAAAAACAAATAAAAGAAGTTGTAGCGATTCGTCGATGTTAGTCCTCTCCTTACATGTTGCTGAGGCGCAAATCGCTGATCTGTGGAATCTGAATTGTCTTGGAATCTTGGATCCAGCAGAAAAAAGGAATCGTGAAGAACTTCAAGAGGATGCGAAAAACTATTTTTTGAAAACGCTGAGAAGACAGCATGATGGAAGATACGAAGTATCATTGCCATGGGTAGAAGGTCATCGTGAACTCCCTAATAACTGATTATTGGCCGAGAAAAGGTTAAAATCTACTGTAAAATCCCTTATAGCTAAAGATAAATTAAAAGCGTACGAAACCATCCTAAAGGAATGGTCAAGAGAGGGCATTATTGAAGAAGTGAAAATTGCCTGTAATAACGAAGTCAATGTTCACTATCTTCCTCATAGAGCAGTTTTCAAGGAAAATGCAACGACAAAAATTAGACCTGTTTTTGATGGGTCGGCAAAGACACAAAACTTCCCTTCATTGAATGACTGTTTGGAAAAGGGTCCGAATCTCGTTGAACTTATACCGTCTATTCTTAATAGATTTCGTCTTGGTAAATTCGGGGTGATTGCAGACATCCGAAAAGCTTTCCTGCAAATTTCGTTACAAGAAAATGATAGAAATTACTTACGATTTCTATGGTGGGAGGAAGGAAATCCCGAACATCTCAAGATTTATAGGCACTGTCGAGTTGTGTTTGGCGTGTCTGCCAGTCCTTTCTTGTTAGGAGCTACATTGGCTTATCACTTGGATAACTTACCTCCTCACCTGGAAGAAACTTCAGAACGATTGAAAAGATCACTATATGTTGACAATTGTGTTTCAAGTGTAGATAGTGAAATTGAGCTTCAAAAATTCATAAATGAAGCAAAAGAAGTTATGTCTTTGGCAAAATTTGATCTCCGTGGATGGCAGTGGAATTCGATGTATGATTTTTCTTTAACCAGTTCAGACGTTAAATATGAAAGTCAGTTGTCAAAGAATCTAATGCATGGCTGTGACACTGCTTCTGTACTTGGACTTTCGTGGAATTTAAAGACGGATACTCTTAGCGTTGATCTAAGAGGTCTGGTTGATACGAAGGAAGAAATAATCACAAAAAGGAAAATTCTGTCGACAGCTCATCGAATATTTGATCCAATTGGTTTTACTTGTCCTGTTACGTTACTGTCAAAGATAATGCTACAGAAGTGCTGGCAGTTGAAAATTTCTTGGGATAAAGAGTTGCCTGAGGAAATAAGGAAAGAATACGGCAGATGGAGAAAGGACTTAAAGTTCCTCAAAGATATTAATATACCACGACATGTTTATGGCTGGCTGAAATCTGAAAGCAGTTGCAGTTTACATGTTTTTTGCGACGCCAGTAAGTCTGCATACGCAACTTGTATCTTCTTGCGTGTTGAAAACAGCAGTCATGAAGTATACTGTCAGCTGGTTCAAGCGAGAACTAGAGTATCTCCACTAAAGAAGGTCACCATTCCACGCTTAGAACTGTTAGCTTGTAATATAGGTGCTAGATTATACAACTCATTGAAGACGGATTTGGATTTGGAAAAAATTCCTACTAGGTTTTGGACTGATTCTGCAGATGCACTGCACTGGATAAAGAAACCTGATTCGTGGGGTATTTTTGTTGCCAATCGAGTGAAAGAAATTCGTAATTTAACAAATCCTGATTCTTGGAATTTTGTTCCAGGAACTTTGAATCCGGCAGATCTTCCCTCTAGAGGATGTTCAGGTAAACACCTATTGGATTCCCGATGGTGGGAGGGGCCTGAATGGTTAAAGCCATCAGAATTTTGGCCAAAATGTGATTTTCTTGCTGATCCAGAAATCGTTGATTCCGAAAAAAGGAAGACTATTATTTCTGCTTTAGGCATGGTTAGGGAAAATACATGTCTGTTTGAGAGGATATCGTCATATAATAAGATAGTTAGGGTGAACGCGTGGATTTTTCGATTTTACAACAACATCAGAGACAAAGGTAATAGAAAATGTGGAAATTTACAAATAGAAGAACTTTCTCGAGCTGAAAGGATTATTTTGAAATATGTTCAGAATCAAGATTTTCGTAAAGATTTTTTGCAGAAATTGTCTATGCCAACGTATATTGATACGGAAGGACTTCTTAGGGTGAAATCGAAAATCAGTTTAAGACAAGATCTTGATGCGTTCCGCTAAACTATCCTTCTTCCGTCCACGCATGAAATTGTTTCGAAATTGATTATACAACGGCATTTAGATCTAAATCATGCTGGAGTACATGTATTGATGTCAAATT
>QLNU02012758.1:0-17244 GCA_006491805.2 Dysdera silvatica | reverse complement strand
GCTCCAATTGAAAAATTAAAGCCTTCTTTTTTTTATTAATTAAGAACTTTTTCCACGAATCTGGTTAATTAAATTGACTAAGATATGAACGAACAGCAGTTTTGTGTACGATCTTAAGTACAAAATATTTAATAATTTTACACGAGTAAAAGCAAATATAATTAATATAGAAAAAGAAATGTTAGACGAATGCAAAAAAAAAATTAAAGAATTGAAAGCAGATTTTAAATATAGGTTTGTAGATTTGAAAGTTTGAAATCTACATTTGCATATTTTGTGAACCAATTTATTTGTGATACTATCGAAGATGGGTTTTAAATTTCTGAAATAATACTTGTTGAAAAAGCGGCTGAGGAATGGGAGTTATTAGATATAAAAGAGGATCAGGCATTGCAAATGCAGCACAAATCTACTTCTATAATTGAATTCTGGGAACTAGTGCCAGAATTAAAATACCCTTACTTAAAGAAAGCCGCCTGCCATCTAATTACAATTTTTGGTACAACATCTTTCTGAATCTTTGTACTCACTCCACAATGAAGTTCGTGAATTCGAAATATCTTTCACATTCACCTTGTACAATTGCTGCGGACGGCTTTGACAAATTTTTCACCAAATTTCAAAGGTTTGACCAAAGGCCTTCGTTAAATGTTATACTTTTTAATGATGGGAAGTCGAATTCCATTCTGTGAAATGAAGTGACACTTCGATAAGCTGCAAACTGCATAAGATAGAACAGATTTTTCTGCACCCAAAGCATATTTTATATCTTTAAGAATATATCACTTTTAAATAAATTTTTGAAGTCACGTAAAATCGCATTCTTAGTATGCTTGTCTTATCCGTAATGTTAAGGCAAATAAGAGGACCCCAATGCCTTCTCATAAACGTATTTCCCCATTCAATCGGTGTGTCGCTTCATTTCATAGAATCCAGGGTGTCTACTAAAAATAAGAAACCCAATTCCTTGACCTTTTCTTGACTATTTTTATACATTTCTTGACCTTAAAAAAAAAAAAATTCCCAACTTTTTTTTTTTTACGATTGATAAAATAGCTGAAAATCACTAAAAATTGCCAAGTTATGACAAAGATAGCTGAAAATAACTGAACCAGTAAAAGTTTTTTAAAATATCGTACGAAAATTACAATTCAACGCAAATGTAAGATAGAAAAAATGGGCGTAAACGTGACCTACAATATCGATTTAATGACCTTTTCTTGACTTCTATGACTTAGTTGACACCCTGATAGAACCAAACTCATTTTCTTAAACGCAAAACATAAAAGAGCATGCCCATGCTGGGAGTCGTGCTTGCAACCCTATGTAGTTAACAAGTTACGTCACTTTTGTCTTAGATGGGAGGTCCCTAGTTCGAGACTCGTTCAAGCAGAAACGATTTTCACAATTTTGTCATTTTGACGATCTGGAAATTGCATAAAATAGACGGGATTATAATAAATATCCATTAGGTGCACCCTTTATTGAAAGTCACGCAAAATCCCGTTTTAAAACTCTGCTCTCCTCGGAAAGTGTTTTTATCCTTTTATTAATGGTTCTCAGTTTTTTTGCGTTACGGAGCACTTCGCAAGAGAAAAACTATTCCCGGAACACTATCACCGCCCTTATGCCAAAGGCAGGCATGTGCATTTTCAGATGCTTTTATCTAACCATATTTTTTATGTCATTATAGTCGACATTTTCTGGTATAACAGTGGAAGTGCAGATTTGTTTTCGATTTTTAAATTGCTTAAATTTGCGTGTGTAAATCTAAACTTAATTTTCCCAATTAAAGTTACCAAAAACTGGAACTTTAAATACAATGATGCGTATACTTTCACATATGCTTTTCTTTTCTCATAAGGTTGACGGTATTTTCACAAACATATAGGTAGAGATGTAAAATACCCGAGAATTTTAGACGCATTGGAGACTTCGATGGGAAAAAAAAAACTGTCAGGGTGTCTACTAAAAAACCCAATTCCTTGACTTACCCTGACCTTTTCTTGACGATTTTTGTATATCCCTTGACCTTAAGTTTCTCAGCCTTATTTTTTACAACTGATGAAATAGCTATATAAAATACAGTCGAAAGTCCCTAAATATTGTCAAATTACGATGGGGAATAGCTGAAAATCGTTAAAAATTGCCGTTATTACAAAAATAGTTAAAAAAAAAGGGCATAACCGTGACCTACAACATCAATTTAGTGACCTTTCCTTGACTTCATGACCTGGTGGACACCCTGTATCTTAACGTTTGAGTTTATTTGTACATCACCAGGTGTTTAAAAAAACAAACAAACCACGGAATACTTCAATAAACTTTTTTACCATTATTTTTTACCCCTATCACTTTCCCGTGGAAAATTTACCTACTTTTAATTTTGACTGAAGAAATAATTGCAGGAATTAATGTATAGGGTGTCCATAAAGTCTCTTTACAATTTCAAAAATTCGTTAGAGAGGCAAATGAAAAAACGTAAGTGAAAACTATAACAAAATGAGACATATGTCATTTTTTGCCTCATTTAATACACCTCTATATGGAAACCATTAGTTGCGCGAAGCACATCCAAACGGTACTCAATCTCTTGCAATGTTCGCAGTAGCATTAGCTCGTTAATGGCGTCAATGGCATCAGTGACCCGATGCTTTAGATTAGTGATGTCCCATACCTTTGTTTGATAAACGATATGTTCAACATAACCCCACAGAAAGAAGTCGAGGGGAGTGATATCTGGTGAACAAGGTAGCCAAGCAATTGGGCCACTCCTTTCAATTCATCGGTCTAGAAATGTTTCATTTAGGAACCCACGAACATGCAGTCCCCAATGTGGTGGTGCACCATATTGCTGGAAAATGATGGTTATTGAAGACCATGTAGTTGCAGTGCCACGTATTTAGTCAAAAGGTCAAGGTAAACATTTTCAGTAATTGATGTCTTGTGGAAGAAATATGGACTAATGATTTGATTGGACATCATTCCACACCACGCATTCATCTTTGGACTATCTCGCTGCAGTTTCCTAGCCAGATGGGGGTTTTCTGATCCCCAGATTCTCACATTATGTGTGTTCAATTTCTCTGAAACATGAAAGGTTGCCTCATCACTAAAAGGAACTCTGGTGATGAATGTTTCATCTTCAGAAATTCGTTTCAGCATGTCAAGTACAAACTCTTTAGTCTTGGTTTATCATTTGGCTTGAGATTATAATAATTCCCACTTTGTAAGTGTACAATCGCAAGTTTATTTGTAGGACCTTGTGCACTGTTGAACGTGGTAGTTCTGTCTGACTGCAGTACAGATAGATATTCTGGGAGAACGATTGAAGGCTTTTCTTACACGATGTTTTTCTCAATGTTCTTGGTCGTACACTCTTTCCTTTATTCAACACCATCCTGATCATTTTTTTGTGTCATGCACAAACTGATACATGTGACAGTAGATCGCTTCCATACTTAGTTCTGAAGTTTCGATGAGTTTGCAGCTTCATTTGGTTTCAATAAACCATGATATACACACAGTGCGTTCTCTTGAGGAGTAATCATTTTGTAAGGGGTTCATTTAGCAATATTTAATTCGTCAACAGGGTACTTGAAATATACAAATGCTATGTAATAAAAACTTTGATAACCACTGAGTATATAGAACAAATCTGATGGAAGTATTTCATTGATTGTCTTTGTAATAAATTTTTGAAATTGCAAAGAGACTTTATAGACACTGTGTATCTTTATCTGAAATTTTGCTCTGTTCAGCAATGTGCATTTTAATTAATGAGTCTGCATGATTATTAAAAAGTTATATCAATTTTTAATTATTGAATATAAATATTTCTCTTCAGTAAGGGCAAACATATAGCCTTCAACCCACAGCTTCCTTCTGTATGCCATTTCACAATGCAAACTAATTTTCTGTCGCAAACGATTTTTCACTTTTTAGGTAATTAATAGTGTGTTGCCACATTTTTTCCAGGTCGTCGTTTGTTTTAAATTTAAAATCTAAGTCGTTATATATAAGTGTAAAGACCCTCTGTATATTACTTTTATTCATAGAACTTTGTGGGGAGAACTCTCATCAGTTATAGGATGATTATCTGAATAGGATGGAGAAAAATTTGTCCAGCCATGTGTAAGTTACGTTTTAATCTTCTCCATTAATTTTCGGTGCTTTCCATGTGATTTCAACACAGTCATAATGGCCATTGAAAATGTGCTCAATGTTTCCTTATGGAGGCTCCGGACTTAAAAGAACTGAGCAAAATACAACATATAAAAACCTTAAACCAGAACTGCCTACAGTCTTCAAAGCAACCGGGAACTATGTGACTGAGGTGATCAAACTGCAGGGAACATAAAAAATTGTACGTGTTCTAAAAAGTATGATTTCAGTTGAAGCAGGGTTAATAGCAAGATAACACATTACTTCTACACAAGGTTTCCACTCACATCGAAGAAAAAAAATTTCTCATTTCCAAGGTTTTTTCTTGACCGATCACAAAACTTTTGACTAAATTTCGGTTTCAAGGAGAATGGCTTCATGTTCATGGGAGACTTAGCCGTTCAAAATAAAAGTTCAGAAAGTCCCCCCCCCCAATTTTTTCCAAGTTTTGGACCAAAATCTTATCCCCACTCCAAGTTCCCCCCCAACTTTTAGGGACAATTTCAAATTCTCTGACAATTCCAAATTGCGGCACTACAGAAGGGCAACAGTTTTTTAAATCCCATGGTATTTTTTATCGCATAGGCACAGCAAAAGTCAGGTTGTGCCGGATAACTGTTGCATTAACTGAATTTAAGCAGGAGTAAAGAAGCAGGGAATGCAATCAGAATATATATATCTCCTACAACTAATTTATTTGAGATCGGACCTCAAATGTAATTTGTTTGATGGCATCAGGACCTATATTTTCCCAATTACTTCAAAATTTCTGCCTACAAAACCAAGCCCTGTGCCACTATAGTGGCCATGCACCATGTGTTTGATCGTGCTGACGGAATTGAGCCTCAGTTAACAGGATGATAGACCCAATGTGCCACCCCTGTAGAGCTGGCTGTTCCTTTTTAAATCAGAAATCCGCAGTCAAGCACAAACCATGATTGAAAGCTCTGCTACAAAAACTCATATTCCTGTTAGTGGAAGAGTTATTGCTTTTCTTTTGGGGAAATATAATTTAATTTTTTTTATGTGATAGGTACAGCATATACTGGAACTTTATTTACAAAGCTGACGGCATACGAAACTACATTATATACAGTTTAAATGAACGGGAAATAAGTGTTCTGTCAGAATCCCATACCATATCTCATAGGTGCCAACTTCTAGAAGTGAAAAATCTCTAGTCAATCACGCACGCGTGGGCAGGCCACCATTTTTTAATTACACAAAATCATACATAATTTATGAAAAAAGGACACAATGAGGAAATTAAGTATTTATTAAATTAATAATAATAGAGGATTAAACTGTATTAAACGCAATATTAATTCTTAGAATTTACAAATGCCGTAGTGCAAGATTTTGCATTTGAGAAATTTTTTTTCAAATACATTCTCGTAACATTTTACATGTCTGCATTTAACTATTAATAAATTTTCTGATGTGTCATGCAGACATGGTTGACCTGACTTCAGTCTTCAGTCAGTTCTAATTTTCTTCACTTGACTGAAGACTCTCTTGCATGCTGCATTACTGTGAGGGATCGTAAGTATTGACGGCATAACCTGAGAAAGTCGTTTAAATTTTAATTCATCAGTATCATTTTTTATTTTACCTCTGGCCGCCCATTGTGCATCAATGTTATCTTCATTACTCGCAGTTTGTGGAACTTTAAAAGCCTGGAACTCGCTGAATTCTGTTTGTAAAGCATCAACAGCTTTATCTTCTGTATTATTGAACGAAAGAACGGGAAAATTTTCTGTAAAATATTTTAAGCTTGAAAATTATGCATTTTCAAAATTAGATATTTGTGTAACCTCTACATGATGTAACACTTCTAACTCAAAAGGAAATTTATTGCGCATGTAGTCACATGCTGCTATGAAATAGCTCCTGATGTTTTCATAAAATTCATTTTTATCATGGATGTTAAAATCTTGGATTACTTTCAGTGTCCCATTTCCAATTAAGATATCAACATCATCTTTTTGATTACTCCTCTCATGATAGTGGACTTTCAAAACATCACTACATGGTTTTCTGATGCTTGGTTTTACAAATTTCACTAGCATTTCTCCGTACAATTTTAAGAGAAGAGATTTTAGTATATGAATATGCGGTTCCGCAGACTGAAGTTGAACATTTGCTTTTTTAAATACAGACACAGTATAAGATAAAAATAAACAGAAAGCCTTACTGATATCTTCCGACAGAAAATACAACAACCTTCCTTCTGAGATATGGAGCTTTCAGTTTTTTGTTTCTTAGAAATATCCATATAATTTTGAGCTTCCCTTTTTAATTTCTGTGATGCTTTTTTGCTGTTGTGTTCTTTCACTTTATCTGCATTTTCAACCAAAACTTTGATAGAGGGAATAGTAAAGAAAGAAAGTGGGGTGATCTGATTCCTTTTCATGGCCATTTCCTTAAAAAAAACTGATCAAAGGTTGCCACTGCTGGATTATACGCTCTAAGCATGTGCCAACAGACAACGAACGAGTGCTAACATGTTTTAATACCTTTTTTATATCAGTCTCATGAAATTCTTGAAGAATTTTCAACCTATCTTTTCTTTCCGAACTCTTTTGTAAGTAACAGTAAATGCCCACCAAAATTTCATCGATTTTAAATGGCAAACATGCAGCACCCATTTCAGCTGCTAAGTTAATAAGGTGGCAGGAACAGCCCATAATTTCAATATGTTGGTGACAATTCTTTAACACTGCTGCTACACCTGCTTTTTTTCCTATCATAACAGGTGCATTATCACAGCTAAAGGCAACACAATTAGAAATTGGAAAGTTTTCAGATTGTAAAGCACTTACCAGAAGATTTCCAATATTTAACCCAGTTTCGTCAGCTTTCAAAGATAGCACAAATAAAAGACAATTCATAATTTTTTCACATAAAGGATCGAAGAAAGTTACCACTATTGGATACAGCTTTGAATCAACATCGTTGTTTCCATTGGTTGCAATTGAAAATGGATAGCACCTTAAATTTCCAACAAGTGATGAGGATTCCTTTGTGGACATTTCTTTTATAGTTGCAGAAGTTTTGGTCCTTGCAGATCTATATTGTTTTGCAATACTCTTGTCAGGAAACATTTTCCAAAAGAGCATCAACGCTGCAATTCATTGGCAAATTATGTTCGATCGAAAATGATGTAAATAAACAATCAGCGTTAATCATGGAGGTATCATTAAATGCAAAAAATGATATGATTAGACTCCACAGCCTTGAACACCTCCTTATTTTATTCCAGCCTCCTCCTTATTTTATTCCAATCTCAGAACGCAAAGTAATATCGCGTTTACCACAGTGAGTAATGCTTATGTCTTTACGGCAACACGTGCAGAAAGCATATTTTGGCCCCAGCATTGAGTTTTGAATAAAATTAAACACTTTCATATATTCGACTTTAAAAGTTTGGTAGTACCTTTTATTAACGGTCGACATCGTTAACGTTTTCAAAAACACCTAAAAACAAAACTTTCCGGAGCAAAGAACTACCAGATACGTCTAACACATGGCTTCCCCAAACCTTATCGATGTAGCACATTCTTTCTTTCCTCCCCCAACAACTACACATCAAGATACGCGATTTCGTTGCGCAGGGGCACCACTCTACGTCATAGCTGGAGCTAAAATTCCACGTCACGCCACACATGCGCTGTCAATGGCAGAAGAATTTTTCCGGCTTTTTTACCTATATTTTCATTTATTTATGCGCATATATGCCCAAAAATTTAAATAAATACGTATCAAGAAAAATAGGTACTTAAATTTAAAAAAACATTGGGTATTTTAGACGAAATCGCCGAAAATCGTTTTCCGACCGGAAGACCGATAAAAAAATCGGAAGGATGGGCGCCTATGCAATAATCTACAGAACTAGCAGTTGATCAAAAAATTTAAAGCACTTCATAAAATAGAGCAAAGGGTTGAAAATACCAACACATTACACAGTGAAGTCATGAAATGTTGTAAAGAATGAAAAAAATGTATTTTATTACAAAATATTAAGAAAAAATTAAAATTTTTTTATACTTCGAGATACACTCTGGAAATGTCTTAAAAAATAAATCAAGCAACAGAAGTTTCCTTGGTGCAAATTCCATTTGCATCATTTATTTTGTCGAGTTGAGCTCAGCTGTTTGGGATAATCGTCTCCAATCTGGAGTTTCCGGTAAACCAGGCACAAAGCCATTATGGCTTATAACCAATGATAGATACTATGCAAACCTAAACAGTTGTCAAATGTTTAGGACAGAGGGGCAAATCTCAATCTGCTCCCTCTGACTCATATAGCCAATTTTCCCCACAATAGGTAAAATCGCAGCATCTACCAAACCCTGAATTCATACTCCTGTACATCGGTCCACAAAATATAATTAATACAATAGGTAGTTATAACAATAATAATAATAAAAAAAAAATGTCCCGAAACCCTTCAAGTGAATGGCATTTCCATTGTAGAATATATGCATAACATGTATTTCTTTTTTTTAAATAATTTTTTGAGAACTCCAGAGGTTGGTAGATGCTGAATAGGTATTCTCGGAAGCCAATATTGTGAAGCGTATCATCTCCCCCGGATACGTTTGTCCTCCATAGAAGCAGCGTGAAAGGGACTGACTGTACCAAGACTGCAAGCATTGTACAAAAAAATTGGTCTGGAGTCCTCTTGGCAGAATCAAGAGATTTGGAATAGATGAAAAGGGCTGTTCTTAATAAATTAGCTGTTGTCGAGTAGTGTTCTTTCCGGCCAAACGCTCCGAGGGTGAAGCACTCATACGCAGCAATTTACAAGTCTTCAAGATCAAAGTCGTCAAAACCATCGGTGAGCTCCAAGCTTTGGAAGTCAACACGGTACCGTAGAATCCCTAAAAGCAAAACAAAAAGCTAGATCAGATTGAGGTTTTATAGTGCAAGGAGATCAGAGGCTACACTACATTGTAGTGAACATTTAAAAAATGCTACTAGCAGAAAACTGTACATGCTGTTACTTTTAATAGAATATTTACACTCTTCAAGGGTGGGTGTGGTCAATCGGTCACTAATGCCAGGGGATCCCAAACCTTTGTCGTAAACCTCTCCAAGAATATATATTTCTCATTTTTTTTTACAGACCCCCACCTACAAGCTTTGCAATTGGACCCAAAACCTGCATGCAAAGACCTCAGTATTTTCGGGGAAGGACTAAACTCCGAGCCAAAAAATGTCATGGGCCTGTTTATTCAGACCCAACCTGGAAGTTGATTCATAGGTAAGAACCCCCACAGGCCTCCAATTGGAAGTCGAACCTGAGTAAATGGCACAATAGAAAAATGTGTCATCACTACAGGGTATCGGACCTACATTTTTCAAAGCGATCCAAATCAGGGGCGGATTTAGAGGTCATTCAAGGGGAGGGGCCGATTAATGACTTGATTTTCGGGACTGACACCTCACCAGACCTTTACCTTGTATCTTTTCAATGTTAAATTTTCATTCAAGGGGGTGTCGATCGCCACCCCTGCCCTCTAAATCCAAAACTTTTAAAGCCTAGAGAACCATCCCCTGTACTGTCGGGCAGTTGATCAATAAGCATTTCCCCCCCTGTAGCATCATTGTAAGTCAAGCCAGGACTACCAGCATGCTATAAGAATGTGTTGCAACTGAAGGTCCAGTTCTCGTCATGGTCATACTCAAACTCGAGAGAGTGTACACTTTGAAAGTTGCGAGGTGAGCACATGCTTGAAGGAAAATTGTCCAAGCGCATAAACTATCCAAAATTATTATTTTCTATTTCATGTTATTCTCTCTGTTATGATTATTATGCCACATCCCAATCATAAATGTGCTCCAAATGCTTATATCCACTGCCTTCCAACCTGCTGGTTTGTGTACAGCTTTCAGTAGGTTTGCTCTGTTTAAACACATTGTAGTTTGAGAGATGTGTTAAACTGACTTTCCCATAGTGCAGGCTTGAGAGGTAAAATATACGAACAATAAATAACCATATATCCTTTTTATATAGTAAGTGTTACTCTTTATGTAGTAGGTGTTACTCTTTATGTAGTAGGTGTTACTCTTTATGTAGTAGGTGTTACTCTTTATATAGTAAGTCATACTCTTTTGTTAGGTCTGGTGTTGGTTGGTTTATAGAGTATGACCATTAAGAATCAGTCAGATACCGGACTGATGAAAGACATAAAGAAACAATTAATGAGAACCCAATGAAAACAAAACGTACCTCCGATTCCACCAAATCCTTTGACAAATTGCGAACCTTCTTGTGATCTATCAGTTATAATTTCCAAAGTAGCTCCTAAATAGGTAACATCAAAATGATTAATTAAACATGCTGGTATGATTTTTATGCAAGAAACATTTTGAATGTTTGTCTTTTAAGACAAAAGGACAGCAAAGCCCACGCTGTGTAGGGACACGGTTTTCCCGAGAAATCTAAACATCTTAAGACCCAGGGGAACAAACCTGCAGACTACAGAGAATGGTCAGTCGGACAAGTGTTACCTTTTTTAGAACCAATGGGAGCCAAACTCTGGTCAAAGCCCCACTAGACGTGTAACCACTGCACAATCGCGGGGTCAAATACTTCGTAAAAGCACAACACACTCCAAAGAAGAAATATGTAAATATTTGAGAATTTGGGTTTTGATATGTGCCAATGCAGAATGGATTACCCGAAATCAGGGTTGGCAAGGTTTTGGACACTACGGTAAAATCCACAGCATTTACCATGGTTTTTACCATCCTGTCCAAAACCCTTATGTCCAAAACTTTCTTATGCTAAACTATGTAAAAATAAACACTAATATAAATAACCATATATAAAAACATTAAAATTGAATTATGTACGCAGTTATATTAATTGATTTTATATTACCAAGTCCGACATGTAGATGCAGAATGTATCATGTTTTTGTCAGATTTTTCACATATACAGCCATATAATAATAATATGTTGATGACAGCCACTCTGTTACGTTTAAAAAAACTGAATTTGAACTAAGTTGAATATTGGGTTTATTTTAAAATATTTACATTTATACTGTAAAAAGTGAAAAGCAACATGGAAATGAAAAAATAAATAAATTGCAAACACTACAGAAATAAGTATGTAGTACAAGATTGTTTGGCTTTTTTATGGCGCAAGAGCATCTGGGCTATACTGCGCCAAATTAGTACAAGAGAAATACTAATAATCTACTACAATCGGCCTTCTTAACATCCAATAACGCACAACCAGTTTAGCTGCTGTGGTTTTGCCCAGACGAATTCTGAGTTTTGCATGTATTACTCCTCCTCGCAGGCTACACTTGATGAGCCTGGAGCCATTCGGTTCGTTGGATTACGTGCAATATTTATGCAGGCAAGATGTTCGTGTTTCAAGATCACATGGTATATGATGAACAGATGGTTAAAAAAAAACCCGAAGAGAATGAATATGTTTTTAAGCTTGTTCTACACATCAATGTGGGTGAAAGCAAGCATTGAGGCTGACGCTTCTATAAACAACCTCCAGCTTTTCAAGGATATGATTGCATAACGCGATGTAGATTGCGAAGTTGCAGAAGTGGTCCTCCATAAAATGGAGAAGCACCGTTGGTATCTCACGGTGGAAATCGTTCCCTTTGCCACGTTCAGCAAACTGCCTGTTATGACAGGCAGTTTGAAGCAGGAAATTGCATCAAAGATACTAGTCACTCCAGTACGGGAACGTCTTCGTTTAGACAAGCAAGTTTTTAGGAAAATCCAGTGATACCAGGCTTGTAGTGGCCCAGAATCGAATGTGCTATTTCAGAGCTTGAACATCGGCATAGAATGGCTTTCTAAGCCAGTTGAAGATTGGTCATCATATCCGGAATTTCATATTGCAGATACTTATGTGTGTTCTGTGAAGGTCATGAATAATACGGCAGAATGTGGAGTGAACCGATATCTGACTTTGCGACAATTATACTACAGATCTTGCTCAGCAGCAGACTCTGTTACAGGGCATTGAAAATCGTCAGAAGTACCCAGATTTCAAGAAAATAACACTGAACTGATAAACTAATAGATGGGGACTGTAGCAATGATAGGTAAGTATGGCGCATTTCAACTAAATAAATGATGTACTGGGAGCAGTCTTTTTTTCTCTCTCTAAGTTTTCTGGCTCTAAACACCACACAAGGCATTTAAATTAAGTTGTGTTGCATACAAGAGTTGTACAAACTGCTAATACATACATTAAAAAGTATACTCTTGAGTTTTGTATCTGTATGTTTGTGGAAGTTATGAAGTTTTTATACCAAAAATTACGTCGCTTTGCCGGGTTTTTGGGGAACATAGTAAGTTCGAGGGGTTTGAGCGACCTCAGGATGACATCCAATTTTCAAATAAAAGGCGCTTCTGAATTCAGTAATAGTAGTAGAATGGAAAACCGTCCAGTAGGCACTAGTTTTTGGTACTTACATTTTTTTGGACAACCCTAGCATTACACCCATCACACGGTTCACTCGCAAGATTAACGAGAGAGGGTATGAACATTCTCTTATGGTGTAAGGACAAACAAGGTCATTCCACACCAAGATAAACAGTTTTACAGAATCTAAACTTATTACCTATCATTATGTTGAGTGGTATGGGTGGGGCATTTTATAGTATCACTCGTAAGTAGTCACAGCCTCATAGATTAGGCGGGGCTCAGGGCCGAAGTAATTTTGGCACCCCTTACTACTAAATATGAGTTGTATAATGTAACGAGTAACGTTTTATAACGTAACTAGTAAATATATATATTTATTTCATTTTTACAGTGTACACATTTCAAATGTTTTTGCAAATGTAAAAAAATAGAGAAGGCATGATTTCTGATGACCATCTTTGAAGCCTCCGACACCCTTCCACGATGATTAGGCGGGGCCATGGCCCCACCAGCACAACCGCCTACGGTATCACTGGCATCAAACAAGGGTTAAAGATATGACAAATGTCTTAAATCTATGTCGCTGTAGGTCAACCATTCTCTAACAATTCACAAGTAAATTCAGATTTGTTGTGGGTCTGATTTTACTGAAACCCATATAGACAGTGAAATTTGTTTACATCAACACTTTAGGGACCAGGAAAAGATATTATCATAGACTGAATGTCACTGCATATAGTATAAGCATACGAGTTAACTATGAGATTCAATAACTTACCGAAGTTTTTGTAGTTATTGGCTAACCATTCCAAAAGAGGCACTGAATCAATTAGTTCTAACTCAACTCCCGTCTGGAAAAAAGTTTAAAACACTTTTTAAAATTAAAAACTTTTTTTTTTAACTCATACTAGAGCTTTATTGGCATAGGAGAAAGAGACATTATCCCTCTCATTGGAGAAGAACCAGGGTCCCTCCGTTTAGCCCGGAGTGTCTTGGACCGCTAGACGAATGAGGACAGGAACAACGCTCTCTTTCTCCATATATAAGGATGTAAGATATTATTATCCCTCTCAGGGCTAACACAACTGCCAAATAATGGTCAAAACACAAAGCCACCAGGGCAAGTTTTTTGTGGGGGATTTCTATTACAATTAATAAAGCCGACACCCACGTTTTTAGCTCATACTAGAGCTTTTTTTGGTATAGCAGAAGAGACATCGCCCCCGTCCTGGAATCAAACCAGGGTCCCTTCAATGAGCCCAGAATGCCTCGACTTCTAGACCAACGAGAACAGGAACAATGGTCCCTTTCAACGTATATAAGGATGTAAGATTATTACCCTTCTCAGGGCTAACACAAAATACTTGTACAATAACTTTGCCACCCACGTTTATGTAGCTCAAACTAGAGCTTGTGTAATTTTGGAGAAAAAGAGACGCTTTCCCCATTCTGGATTCAAACCAAGGTCCCTACGTATGAAGAGTAAGAATATCATACACACAATATTTGCTCCTGTAGCTTTGTGTGTTGATCATTGTTTGGCAATTGTGTTAGCCCTGAGAAGGGCAATATCTTACACACTTTACTAAGAATCCCACTGGCAGTTGATATCAGCCCTTATGGCTAGGGTGTCAATGATTTAAATAAATCAGTGGTTTAGATCTGATTTAAGTTGATTTTGCAATGCTTATGAAAAAATTTAAAATAAAAATGACTTTCTTTTGGTCATTTTGTAAAACACAGTACAAGCAAAAACAAATTTTCTTGTGATTTCACTACAGTTTACATGCAATGGTCCAATTCATGGTCAACTATTTCTAAAGGTTAAAGTAGTGTATGTTTATTAGGCATCTCCTTAGCATAACATAATAGAACATACTCCAATCACCAAACATTTTCAAAACCATTTTACTTGGGACAGATACAATGAATAAAGCAGCACTGGACTGACTCCGTCGTGTATAATGGCCACTTGCCTATGGCAGTCCAGTCCCAAAAGTGGTCACTTTAGGAAGGTTCTACCGTCAGTTAACAATCGGATATAGGGAAAATACAATGGATGCACAAAGTAAAATATTCGGGCATCTGACTGCAATACGAAATTGGCTGCTAGCAAATAACTGCTGAAGAGGGAAAGAAAAACAAAACATGTTTTTCAGCTGGAAAAAAGGGCAGCGAAGGTGACGTAAGTACCCTAACAATAATGTTTTTATTGCAAAAATTTGGAAATTTACAATTTAGTGGTAAAAGGGGCCCCAAATGTATTAGGACAGTGCTGCATATTGTGACACCAGACAATTTTAGTGCCATTGCCAGACAGTTTGAAACCTTATGCATGCATGGAAATGCCATCACCGGATTCATTACACAGAAACCCCCATTCCAATATTTAATAATCATTACTAAATTAAAAGATACATAGGGTAATTATTACCTCTTTATCCGTGAAGTGAGTTTTATCTTTTTCTTGTTCAGGCGTGAGATGCAGGACCTTTTCTCCTAGGGCGAATATTAAAGCAAGTTGATTACGTGTGATAAACAATTCACAAAGTTGTTTAACATCCATTTAAGGGAGGACTGCAATATATATTTGATTAATATTATGAATAGTAATTTAATTTCCGCTAATAAATAGATAACATATACACACGCAGCCCTTGTTTTACGAAGTAATGCAAAATTAAACGAAACAGTTATAATACTAAAGGAGGGACTTCAGTAAGTAAAGTCAAATTTTCACAAAGGACCCCTCCCTTTATGCTCTTAAAATTCAAGGACACTAAAGATTTCTTTTGTTTACGGGTGCATTTTTTTGGGGGGGGTTATATGTTCAAAAGTCGGTAATATGCATCGTCATTTTTTTTGGGGGGTGGGAAGATTTTGAAAGATCCTTGGGGCTCTAGGGAGTCTGCAGACAACAGCTTAAGAAAAGCTACCTTACATACGGAGGAATAACTCCTACTATGCCTAATAAAAAGAGACCACGTATTCTAATAATTGTATTAGTATCCATTCTTTTGGTACTGAACAGCTAGAGAGAAGAATATTCGTCCCCACATTCAAGCCTGGACTCGAATCTACGATCTTTGGGTAACCATTCCGATGCTTAGCAGTAAAAAAAAAACAAACCTGGAGTAGTAAGCCAAGGATAAACAGTTTGAGTCCAAACTGAGCATATGGTAAATTTTCTTTACCTTGGCCACCAAAAACAGATTTTAGTACGAACTGTAAAGGCCGCCATATCAAACAATCACAATAATCAATAGTAAAAACCACAATCATTCAGCATGCTTAATTTTTTTAAAACATGAAAAACAACCTTACTATTACGTATGGGGAAAATAAAAGGCACAACTGATATTTATTTAGTACATCACAATTTAAATTATTGGGATCATTAAATTGGGTTTGTATATTGCACGTCCCCGAAGACTATTACAGATCATCTAGGACGGGACCAATAGCTTCACATGACCTCTTAACAACCATACAGAGATATACAAATTAACCTTAGCAAGAACATTTTCGATGTTAAATAAGTGGTACCATCATGACTATATGATGCCGCTACAATAGTTTGCTACAAGAGAAAACACTTCAAATGGATACACACTTTTCCATTAGCCCAAATAATAAATAAAAAATAAAATAAAAATTACCATCTGTCGCATGATTCTTTAACACATAGCGTACTATGTCCAAGTTCTCCCATGCAATTAAAATTTCGACGGAACCCATTTCCAAAGCCTTTAGGGTGTCCTCTACACCGAAGCAGTATTTTCCAGTGTCCTGGGAAATCTCGTCGAAATAGCGCCCTAAAAGCGAGAAACGTATAAGAATTCACCTTTTCGTATTTTCCTCACCAGATCTAACAAAATATTTACAACAGAGAACAGATTTACCGATCAATTTCTTTTCCTGAATAAATTTAACGTTCGACAAAACCTCGGCAGACAATTCGATGGCTTGGTTAAACCCATTTTCACCGCCGTAGGAAACATCCACCAATTTGAGGACCTTGGCTTGTAATCTCTGAAAGCATGCGATTTAATGACAATGGGAAAAGTCCCACATGGCATGTTTACAAAAGACAATGCAATCTCATTAATTAGACACATATACCATGATTGGATTTATCGAAAATGAAGACTCAGTGGAATGTATAAACTCTGGAAGTCCAATACTAAAACTTAATGGCTTTTAATCAAGGGCAGCCTTTTCCCCGTCCAAAACTAATATTTCCAATCCCAGTGGGAAAAACTGGTTAAGTATACAGGGTGTCCCAACACCAGGGTTGCAAACATCGAGGAGGGATAGGGTACACCTAGACGAACAATATTTGTCATAGAACCTAGGGTCGCAAACCACTCACAGTGCCAATTCTAAAACCGTCCAGCATGCACAAATAGTGACAACCAGTGTATGTGAAGCGGAAAATGGGATGTCCTAATCATCTATGCACTTGAACAACTAATTTGAGTTTTATCTGGCGCTTTTCACGCACTGGTTGTGCATGCTGGACGGTTTTAGAACTAGTGTTGTGAGTGATTTGTGACCCTAGGTTTCATGACAAATATTGTTTGTCTATGTGTACCCTACAAGCATCCCCTATAACTAAAAGCCTAACAACTACGCGACCTGATGTAGACCTGAGTCATCAAGAGCGG
>QLNU02012756.1:48142-65024 GCA_006491805.2 Dysdera silvatica | reverse complement strand
TTACTTTGCTTTTATTATGAAAATGTTGCGATGGCGGTCAGAGGGGGTTCGCAGACCTTGTGGTTACTGTAAAAGGTGGTCGCGGAATACTTGGCTACTATAAAAGTGGGTCGCGGCTTGAAAAGGGTTGGGAACCACTGATGTAGATGTTAGGAAAAAACAGTGTACGAAACTATAGATGATGTTTCGAAATAAAACACTTTCTGATAATATAAGAAAATGCAAAAATAAGCATTACACTATCATTTTATGGTTCAAGGGCGGCTGAGTCTAGGCTGCGCCAAGACCCAGCCGCCATATATATATATACATATACATAAATGAAAAATGAGTAACTTTAGGCAGATCATAGCTGGTCTGAATAAGAAAGAAGAATTGGATCTGCAATGTACAAATCTTGATAGGCGTTATGAGCCAATAATCATGGGTTAAACAATGTTTTAAGGATCCAACATTCCCCATTCAATGCAGACATTATACAGGGAGACCTGTTTGTTTATAACCATCCATGTGGCAGAGATTTAAACAATTTTTTGTGTTTGAAAGAGACAAAAAATAGAAAGAAATAGAAAGTCCTGTATACATCTCACATCAAAGTAACACTGTTGAATAACTTACAAGTAGTAATTCAACAAACTCAGTTCAAGTAATACCACAAATGTAAAAAAAATATAGATGAATTTATTCAGTGTCAGAAACTTTTCATTTTTAAACATTTTTAGCCGAGTTTTTGCAAGCATATTTTATTAATAATAAAATAGGAAGTGGTTAAATTACCTTGTAATAGCAGTAATGTAGGAATTAAATTCAAACTCGTAACTAAAAAGATAGCACATGATCAGTTGAAGGCAGTTTTGAAAGTGTTTCCACATCTTATAAACTAAGCAATACCAGTTATCCAAAAGAAATAAACAGGTGCTTCCGTCTATATTTGAGAACTGCGATTAGATGTATTTAATTGCAATGATTATTCTTTATATGAAACATTTAAGATTTCTTTCTAGAGATGAAATTTGCAAATGTTTTATTTATATAGTTCATTGGAAAACCATTTAAAACCAAACATTTTTTAAAAGATCTTATGCCTTCAGAAATGGCTTCAACACTATTTGAAAGCACTTTCTGTCTGGAGAGTTCACCTAAAATCAAATTTTTTATAACATGTTTTCTGAGACATGTGTCATATTGCAAGTACTGAACAAAAGCAAATGAAAATTGTTTTCTTTTATCGCATATTTGAAAGACAAATCTATTATTTTCATTGATAGTAATAAGTAAATCTAAAATGTGAACTCGAATTCTAGATACAGAGGTATCTTTCAGTGTTAATCCTGAGGGATAAAAATGAATGTCCAATTGATGCTCCATACCATAGCCTATATAGAGTACAACACACAGATGACAACACTATTCAAAAACAATGTTATTACTATTGTATAATTTGTTCTGAGTACATATTGTAAAATATTTTTTAATTGTTTTCAAACCTATATATATGTATATGAAAACATTGTTAAGACAATAATTGAAACTGCTGGGGAAATTGGTGGTGTAACCTGTAAAAAGCACAATAGCAAATTATCTGAGAAGACGAAACAGCTCATGAAAAGGCGAAGAGATATGAAGGTGGACAATCGAAATACCAGTTCCAGGATTGAGTACATAGAACTTTGTAAAACTCTGCGCAAAAGCATGAAAGAAGACATAAGAAAATTCAACTGTGAGTTAGTAAGGAAGGCCATTGAAAATAACAAGAGCCTTAGGGTTGTTAAAGGAAGTTTATCTGTTGGGAAGAAACACATCATTGCATTAAAAGGAGAGGATGGCACCGTAACAAGAAATAGGGAAGAAATACTTAGAAGAGTTGAAGAATTCTACAAAAAACTATATGAAAGTAACAGTGGATTAAACGAAGACACTGAAATAGTCGAAGGAACAGCTCCTAAAATCTTAAAAGAAGAAGTTTCATTTGCAATAAAAAGTATGAAGAAAGGAAGAGCCCCTGGCGATGATGGCATTACATTAGATATCCTAAAAGAAGCTGGAGAATATGTAGAAGACATACTTGCAAAATTCTTTACCAAATGTCTTAACAGCGGTAACATACCAAACCAATGGGATTCTGCAACAGTAATTCTTTTGCATAAAAAAGGTGATAAAGAGGATTTGAAAAATTACCGACCAATTAGCTTGTTACCTGCTATTTATAAAATCTTCACAAAAGTGCTAACACATCGCCTGCAGAAAAAATTAGATGCAGCTCAACCAAGAGAACAAGCTGGATTTCGAAGTGGATTCAGTACAGTGGACCATATTCAAGTATTAAGAGAATTAATTGAAAGAACACATGAATATGAACTTCCATTGTGTGTTGCATTTATTGACTATGAGAAGGCCTTTGACTCTATTAAAACATCAGCAGTCATCAACTCTTTAAGATCAACAGACATTGAGGATGTGTACATTGACATGGTGAAACGTGTGTATAAAAATGCAAGTGCAAAATTTCGGTTACATAAAGATACCAAAACTATCAAAATTGGTAAAGGTGTGAGGCAGGGAGATACCATTTCTCCAAAACTTTTTACTTCAGCTTTACAGATGATTTTTCAGCAGATAAATTGGAATAACAAGGGAATAAAAATAAATGGTGAATATTTAAATCATTTGCGGTTTGCTGATGACATTGTTATTTTTTCAACGAACCCATCAGAACTCCAAGACATGGTACAGGAGCTCTCAACTAGAAGTAAAGAAGTTGGACTCAAGATGAACCTACAAAAAACTAAGATCATGTTCAATAATTTTGTAGAGGAAACAAAAATACAAGTTGACAACATTGAGCTAGAAATTGCTGATTCATATATTTACCTTGGCCAGCTGATTTCAATGGATGGCAACATTATGAAAGAACTCAACAGACGTATTAAACTTGGCTGGAGTGCATTTGGAAGAAACAGTTTTATCCTGAAGGGGAAATTGCCTTTGTGTCTAAAAAGAAAGGTCTTCAACCAGTGTGTATTGCCAGTCCTCTCTTATGGATCAGAGACATGGAGTCTAACAGTTGGAGCAATACGAAAGTTACAGACAACGCAAAGGAGCATGGAGAGGTGCATGCTTGGAATAACTAGGAGAGATCGAAAAAGAAACACTTGGGTGAGAGAGCAAACTAGAGTAGAGGACATCATTGTTAAAGTAAAAGGGCTGAAATGGCGATGGGCTGGGCATATTGCAAGAAGAACTGATCAACGATGGACAACAGAAATTCTGAACTGGATTCCAAGAGACCACCGAAGACCTAGAAAACGTCCTCAAACTAGATGGGTGGATGAAATAAGAAAACAGGTTGGGGTGACGTGGAAACGAATGGCCCAGGATAGACTTGTGTGGAAAGCATTTGGAGAGACCTTCATCCAGCAGTGGATAGATAATGGTTGAATATGATGATGATGATATATATATATACATACAGGGTGTCCCAGAAGGTTGTTTCCAAACTTCTAGGGGTTGTAGAGGACACCAAATGAAACATATCGGCCAATGGAACCCATGTCCGAAACGGAACCGGCGTAACCGATTACATCAATTAAAATATTTTTTCCACGCAGAATTTAAGTGATTCACCTAATAACACAGCAGAGACAAAAAATCCGGAATTCCCTTTTCTGATCCGGATCTGTGTACCACATAGTCAGCAATAAGCATAAAAGTGCCTTTTTTAGCACACTGGAAATGAATTGTGAACTGCTAAGTGTATGCAGCAGGTAGAGGGCATGAAAATAAACAATTTTGTTTAGTCACTTTTTCCTAAAATTAGTCGTTTGGTCGCTACAGTAAATTTAGTGTTCGCATCCAACACGTTCAAGGTTACCACATACGGCAAAGTGCGCCATTTAAAGAATTTCTAAAATTATTTAATGCCAACGGACGGCGGCCTTTCTCTGCTTGGCTACTTGGTATTGCCCCTAAGTGCTACTTCCCCTGTACACACATATGCACGCAGGAGAAGTTTCGCCCCTAGACGATACTTGTCCTACATTCATCTGTATAGAGGGAGAGTAGCACGTAGGGGCTCGAAAAATCTGCTGCTGGCCCGATGGAAGACTACATGAGTAATATTCCATTGCAGTTAAACACGCCCCCCTCACCTAACGCCGATCCTGACTGAAATATGTATTATGAATTATACATAGATTGTAATTAATTTATGTCAGTTTATATGTATTTCAATAATATTAAATAACTTCGACATTTTTATCGACACAGCTGAGATTTCTTTGACATTGTCAATATCGTTTGACCCCAGTTCGGACCAATGCAGTATTAGACATTTACTTATCAGTAATTACAACACTTCAACACTTAAAAATTCTACGTTCTGATCTATCAGACCATAACGGACAAGTTTAACATAGGAAGTTGTGTTTGGAAATGAAACCGTGCGGTGCTACAGCAACGTGACCAACGCATAAAGAAAGGAAGTCGAAACGGGTGTTAATATGACTTTATTAACAAACGTAAGAATGCATTATGAAGTAGAAAGTCATAGTTACATCATAGAAGATGTTCAAAATTCCTTCCATTTTGCACAATGCAGGCATGACAACGTCGCCGCATGGAGTCTCGTACGCATTGAAATTGGCCAAGTTTTTCACGGACACGTGCCGCTGCTTCCACGATCCTGGCGACAAGGTTGAAGTCGGATGTTACAGGTGTGTTGTGTACCAGAGACTTCATGTATCCCCACGGGAAGAAATGCAGGGGTGTGAGGTCGGGGGATCGTGGTGGTCATGCCACTGGTCCGCCTTTGCTAATCCAGCGATGAGGATAGGTCCAATCAAAGTAGGCCCGCACATTCGTGCTGAAATGGAAAGTGGGGAGGGGGGCATCATTCTGAAACCAGATGTGTCGACGTGAAGCTGCTGGAACTTCAGCCAACAAATTCGGCAACACCTCTTCTAAAAAAATCTTATAACTATACAGTTCACGTTTTTAGGTTGTACGTAAGGACCAATTAAAAAGTCACCGACAATACCAGCCCATACGTTTATGCTAAAGCGCTGTTGACTTGCATAGGCACGTGCATTCTTTGGGTTGTCGTGCGCCCACATATGCATGTTAGGCAGGTTGAGGATACCGTCTCGTGAAAAAGTCGCTTCATCAGTAAATAGAATCGACGATGGAAATGCCCGTTGTGAGAGACTTGTATCCAAATACCAACGTGCGAATGCAACACGTTGAGGATAATCGACTGCGCCCAGTGCCTGTACTCTTCGAATGTGGTACGGGTGTAGGTTGTCCTCGTGCAATGTACGCATAACGCTGGAGCGAGACACACCAAGGTCGTGTTCGATTGCTCTTATACTTATTTGCGGGTTCCTCTCAATTTCCCGTAACACAGCTTCTTCTATGAAAGGTGAGCGTGTAGTACGTTGATGGCTGACGAGAGAGGATACATGGAAAGCATCTGCCTCATATAATCTGCGGTGCAATTGTCCAAACAATGAACGACTTGGACGACGTCTGTTTGGGAAGCGCTTTTGGTACATGCGTACGGCGGCACGTCCATTTCCATCCACGGCGCCATAAACGTAATGCATATCTGCCAATTCACTGTTACTGAACCGATGCATCCTTCTCCTGCAACGCCCTCACCTGAAATGATCCCGCTTCCCCGTCTCCAGTACGCCTTCGAACATCGCCCTCTTAACGGTCGCCTTTCCGGACACAACTTCCTATGTAAAACTTGTTTGTCATGGTCTGACAGATCAGAAAGTAAAGTTTGTAAATGTTGAAGTGTTGTAATTACTGATAAGTGAATATCTCATACTGTATTAGACCGAACTGGGGTCAAACAATATTGACAATCAAACAACAATGTCAATCAATCAACGTTTATTGGCGTAGTGATACCAACGCCGATGGTATGGCGTGATTAGATGGTGAAACGTTCGAAAGAAAATAAATATTTCTGCCTTCGGTGGGACCTGAACCCACGACCTTCCACTTGCCGGGCGGAGGCTCTACCCACTGAGCTACGAAGGACAATATATAATCTCTTTACGAACGTATATATATTGTTGCCAGTTATTTCGCAGAATGGTGTAGTACATAGACTACTATTTAAACCAAATTGCAAAGAGACTGGTATTAAATTGATCGAAATGCACGTTGCAGCATATGTATTTATTTTATATAAATCGAACACTACGCAGATTAAATCAAACAATGTCAAACAATCAACGTTTATTGGCGTAGTGATACCGACGCCGATGGTATGGCGTGATTAGATGGTGAAACGTTCGAAAGAAAATAAATATTTCTGCCTTCGGTGGGGCCTGAACCCACGACCTTCCACTTGCCGGGCGGAGGCTCTCCCTACTGAGCTACGAAGGACAATACATACTCTCTTTACGAACGTATATATATTGTTGCCAGTTATTTCGCAGAATGGTGTAGTACATGGACTACTATTTAAACCAAATTGCAAAGAAACTGGTATTAAATTGATCGAAATGCACGTTGCAGTATATAACATATGTGTTGTATATGTCCCGCTAAGAGAGAAAGGCCGTCCGTTAGCGTTAAATAATTTTGGAAATTCTTTAAATGGCGCATTTTGCCATATGCGGTAACCTTGAATGCGCTGGATGCGAACACTAAATTCACAGTAGCGGCCAAACGACTAATTTTAGGAAAAAGTGACTAAACAAAAATTGTTTATTTTCATGTCCTCTACCTGCTGCATATACTTGGCAGTTCACAATTCATTTCCAGTGTGCTAAAAAAGGCAGTTTTATGATTATTTCTCACTATGTGGTACGCAGATCCGGATCAGAAATAGAATTCCGGATGTTTTTGTCTCTGCTGTATTATTAGGTGAATCACTTAAATTCTGTGTGGAAAAAATATTTTAATCCATGTAATTGGTTACGCAGCCGCGAGATGGACGTATACACTAAATTCACTCTATTGCGAAACCGGTTCCGTTTCGGACATGGGTTCCATTGGCCGATATGTTTCATTTGGTGTCCTCCACAACCCCTAGAAGTTTGGAAACGACCTTCTGGGACACCCTGTATATATATAATACACCAGTGGTTCTCAATTTTCATCACAGGCCATTTTGAATCTTTTTTTTTTTTTTCGGTCAGCGGGCCACAAGATATGAAAATGAAATTATTTTATACGTTGTATAGACATTGAGGGGGCTTATCTTCCCCTAGAAATTTTCTGATTTAATAAAATAGCATAGAGGTAAGAATTTTAGCCCCCTCTAGAAAAAAAATTTCCAGTTTATTTTTTGCAGTCGGGCCAGTTTTTGATGTTCGCGGACCGCATCTGGTCCGCCTATTAAGAATCGCTGCGGTATACTGAAAGTAGGGGGCATTTAATAGCAGGCAGTATGTGGGTCAATGACGATGAAATTGGCTTTCGTTATTGCATAAGTTCGATACTAGACTTGGTAACGTTGTCTTTTTTTTTCCTTAAAGAAGCAAGTTTGGCTCTGACAAATGAAATGACACACTGAAAGATGTGGGAAATACTTTTGATAGCAGGCAATATAGGTCATCACATATGAAATAGGCTTTCGCCATTGCTTAAGTTCCATCGTCTTTTTTTTCCCCCTTTTCGTTAACTCCTTTTTTCCTTCTCGCTCCCGTCAAAATTACGGGGCGAGGTTTTGCTCTCTTTTTCTCGTGTCCGTGATATTTCTGGGCTGGAGTGTTCAAAAGTAATTAATTAATACAATAATTAAAATAACCCTGGTTGTTGGTTTTTCTGAAAAATTAAATTTTTTTGATTTCAAGCTAAAAGGAATTCCAAAAATTAAAAATGAATACACTTATTTTACTGTTTTCTTGAAAATTATGTGATCGTCAAGGGATTAAAAAATATAGCTTGGACTGTCAATGAAGGGACACATAGAATCTAGGGAATTAGACGTTTAATAGCTGGTAGCTTGAGGATCATTAACCAGAAAACTGACTTTTTTGTTACTGCATAAGGTCCTGAGTTCGATACCGGACTTAGGAAACTCATTTTTTAATTAAAAACTGTAAATGAAGCGGCACACTGAAAGGAGGGGAAAGTACAGTTCAACGCTAAGGAGATGAGCTTTAACGAAACTGTCAATCAAAGTAGATTGATTTTTTTTTTGTGAGAGACTATGTGATGGATAACTAGTTGTTTGGAGTGAGCTTGTCAAATATAATAGCAATAACAAGTCCTATACTAGTGATTCACACCAAATGTTTCCAACGCTTTTATATTTCAACATGGCTACATTGCAATATTCTACTAACGGTTGTTAACTTATCTGTAATGCACAATAATAGATATAATTTCATATTTAATGTGTTTCCTTTACTTCATTAAAAGTGCTTTTATTACGCAAATGAGGCGGCGACAGACAGGTGGGTTGAAGATTTTTTGGTTACTATAAAAGGGGGTTGCAGATTACTTGGCTACTATAAAAGTGGGTCATGGCTTAAAGGTTGGGAACCACTGTTCTATACATACTTGATAAACGAAAGTCCCTGGATTATTACAGTTACCCTATTTTGATTAGTCAACTGTTCCAAGTGAAACCAGTCAAACAACTTCTAGGGATTAACTCGTCAACGTTAGTATATTTAATAGCAGGCAGTATGAAGTTTTTTAACAATGAAACTGACTTTTGCCATTCCATAGGATCCCGAATTTGATACCAAAGTGGTAAGCGTCAATTTTGTTTTGTGATTAGTGACACATTGAAACATGAAAAATTATCATTTAATTGCTAGCAGCTTAATTGCTATTCATGAAGAAATTGGCTTTTCATTACTGTACAGCCCCCAGGTTCAATTCTGAACAGGTACTATTCTTTTTCTTTAAAATACAATTTGGCCCTATTAAATGAGGTGACACTCTGAAAGAATGGAAAAAAGCATTTAACAACAGAGAATGTGAAGGTCATTAATGATGAAACTGGTCTTTAGTTACTGCCATAGGCATAGTTACATGGGCATGCATGGCCCGAACACCTCCCCCCCACAAAACTATTTGAAATAAATTTCAAAGTATAAATGTACATATGTGCTCACCCCCAAATAATTTTGAAAACTCTGTTATTGTATAACAGGATTTTAAACTGTGCGCTGGGGCATCACAGGCATCGGTCAAGGGTGTTATGACAATGACTAATAGTTTATGAAGCATGTTACATAAAAGTATTTAAAACATGTGATTGGTATGTTTTTAGTACATTTGGGAGCTGTCAACTATTTATAAGTAAAGAGAGCTGTGGTCAAAGTGTGAAAACCCCTAAATCAATGTATTAGTTATAAATTTATTATTAGTGAAATCACAATATTGTGATGATCAATAACAGTCATTATATTCTTATATTGCATTACGTATAACTTACAGTGGAAAAGAAAAAACCACAAAACTATGCTGATGTATAAAGTGGAAAAAATAAGCACAAAATGTTCTATATTATTGAGACTAATTACAGGCAAAATTGTATTTTAAATGACGTTGCGTATGGCAGAAAAAGTGCAAGAAATATTATTTATCAGGATTTGTACTGTTAGAGAAAAAAAATTCCACTTTCTCGATAAAAATTCCCTAACTAATTACAAACAAAACTTTGAACTGAACTTTGGTTTCAGGGTAAACAGCTTCAAGTCTGAATTATGTTTAGCTATTTAGAAGCAAGGTAAGTCTCCCCTCACCGACTTTTCCCAAAATTTGACTAAAAAATCTTGTTTTTACCAGACTTTAAGAGATGATTTTTAATCCACTGACAATTTCAAGCGTGTGGGAACCCTGTTTATGTAATTAATTAGTTGGTAGATCTCTCTACAAATTTCTGAAGAGAAGTTTGCATCCCCCACCTCCAGTTAAAATCCCGAAGTTACGTCATTATGCATAAATGTATAATTTTATGTCAATACCTTAGAATGATGTCTGATATAGTACAAATTTTAAACAACAGTTAAATTTTTTGTGCCATATTTCAAGAACGAACGTTTAAAAGTTTTAAAACCAGTTTTTTTGTTATTGTTTGAATTTTACTATGCAAAGACCATGATGCGCCGGAACCCACAGCTTTTTTGAGGAATCCAAAGTAAGCCTCTTAAGGCTTAGGGAACCAACCTCCGGATTAAAATGAGCAATTAGTAAGCATTCTGCGTAAGACAGGGTTCGAAATTAGTGGGTGCACTGTGCACATGAAATTTTATCCGTGCACGTAAACTTTTAATTTGGGTGCACCTAACTATTCAAAACTATGGACCAGTGGGTTTTTTGCTTTTTTTCATTTGCATAGCCAACTACTCCACAAATTATTATTTGTGTAGCAATTCTGTATAAATGTATAGCAATTTCACTTTTTATACAGTTACACAGTTCAATGTTGTACTTGCGAACAAAACCATATTTACCAATGAACAAAAAAGTGCAGGGTAGCTGTAAAAGTGGAATTGAAATAAACAAATAAAAAATTGTCTCTGAATCTGAATCAGAAGTGTGGATTAGTAAACTGAGTGTTTTAGGAATTTGAAACTTTTAGCTTTTTGTATGGCTGATAGTCAAATGGTTTGATTTCAGGATGGCGATTTTTTTTTTAGAACAGTAACCGTTGCACTTTATGGGTTGAACTCGCTTAAAGAGTTCCCTTGTAACGACATTCTAAGCAAATGATCAATCAGAGTAGTACTCAATCTGTTTCTGAAATCAGATTTAACCCTTTTCGTCGTAGAAAATGCTCTTTCCTCCTACGCATTGGAAATAGGAAATAACCTGAGAATGTTAATGATGTGCTGAAGATTTGGATATACATTACCATAATTTTTAGAAAAACATTTCCACTCAAATGAGTTATGTTTGAAAGCCAAAAGGTTTCGAAGTCTAAAAAGTCTGCCAAGACATATTTGTTAATACTGGGTGATCTCATAAATCTTTGTAATGCTTGCATAAATATTTTAGTTCTTCTACTCCATATGACATCAGAGGATTTAAATCGGTAGGCCATACTTTATCTTGAATAATTTTCAGCAAAGAATTGGTAAGTGTAGATTTATATAAATCAGAAAATCTATTATAGACTGTATCATGTAGCTTACTTAAAACTCCATTATGTTTTTTAAAGCTGAGATAGACGAAAGATTTGTCAACACAATACCTTGGTAAGATGGAGATCTTCATCTGAATCAGGACAATCAACATCATAATGAGAGATGCAAGAGGATTCTAGAATTTTCCTTCTTTCATACCTTCAAACATTTCAAGCAGCCTATTTAAACAATGGAGTGCATCTGACTGTAAAGCGAGAGATAGCTTCGCAAAACAATTTAATACACTTTTGAAAAACAATATCCAAACAACGAATTTTGCAGTGGTGGAAGCTTTCTCCGATACCAAAGTTTCCATTTGTCGTATGATGACTCCACAATTTTTTGTCAGAAGTTCAACGGAATGTGATGTATGAGCCACCCACCGTACACCTTGCACTCTTGAAGTTGGTATTGAAGCAGCACATTCATTTAAAATTGAAGCCAATTCTTGAAATTGGTGCAATCTACTTGAACTCTTACTGTAAAAATTGAGATCATTCAAAAGTAAAATCACCTCCTCCAGATAGGTGGAGTGCACATAATCTTTAAGAACCAGTTATAATTGATGACTGAGGTAGTGAACCGTAATCAGACAAGGACACATTTTCTGAAGTTCAGCAGCAACTCCAAGTCAGTCCCATGTTAACAGCAGCCCCATCAGCAAGAAATCCAACAAGCTCATATTTAAATTTGGAAATACAGAAGGAATCTAAAACATTTTTAATTGCCGAAAGTACAGCTTCTGAAGTATTCCTCTTCAGTTCAGTTATTTTCAAAAATTTATATTCTATTTCATTGCTGCTGCTATTCATGTATGTTAGAAAGATGATTTCTTGTTCTATGTTACTTACATCAGTGGACCCATCACAATATATACTGAAGTAATTTCCTTTCTTGAGTTTGTTTTTCAAATCATTTTGTTTTACTTTCGCAATGTACTCGATAAATTCTTCACACATTGCCGTGTTGTTGTAAGAAGATCCAAGTGCCACACCATGTCTTTTTTCCAGTTCCACAAACATTGGAAATTTGTTGAAAGCGATTTCCTCTCGAGCCAAAACACACATGTCAACTAATTTATTAACGCGGTTTCACATCTTCGCCAACTGAAATCATTGACCTCCTAAATGGAGTATTTTGAAAAAATTCTTATACTTATTTGGGTTTATTTTTGATATTGACGGCATACCTGATTTTGCGTGTTTCAAACAGTTATCTTTCTTTATAGAATTACTAATACCGTCTATAAATGAAACGTTGAAATTTCTCAAACAACGCAGCTTAATTACTTGTTTTCTGCATAGATCGCAATACACTGATGTTACGTTTCCATTCGTAACACATTTTGTGGATCTAATTCCATTTGCCATTTTTTAAACGTATACCATCTGCACGGGACATTACGGTAAATACAGGATTTGTTCTTATTTTAAGTAGAACAAAGAAAATGTTTAATCCCCCAAAAACACCAATGAAAATTCCGATGCAAACAAAGCAGTAGTGTTGCCATATCATTTACTGAAAATTAGGTCAAATAAAACCATCGGACAGACGGGTTTGCCAATGGATGGTGTTCTTGCCTGGGAGCCATTTATTTATCACGGACTTGTCTCTGGTCTTTTAAAATCATATGACCCGGTCTTGTGACTTTTTTGTTCATAATTTTCACTTGACTTTTCGTTAATAATCTTTTTGTTCATAATTTCAATTTTTATTTTCTGAGATTTTTTTCCTGCCGTAACTATTTCATATCGCAGTTTGCTATGCAAAATTTTGATTTTATTGCATTTTTCGCTTTTTACATCGCAAACTGTGATGCGATACTACATACAAAAAAACGCTGCTACTTACTTTTTTTTTTCAAGAACAGTGACCTATGGAATAATTTTATATAATTTTCTCAATGTATCTGCATTTGCTTTGAATTTTTTTTTATTACATACGAATGTTCAATTATTTTGAAAAGTTGCATTTTGTTGTAGTTTACATGCTTAAATATAGTTGCTACACTTGCATTTTACATGTTTCTAATGTTGAGGTTTACTTTCTATTCTGTTACTTAATACACATAACTAGTATTTTATGCACCTAAGTCGTAAGACTTGGGTGCATTTGTGCACCTGATTTAAAAAGTTAATTTCGACCCCTGGTTTAAGAAACAATCGGGGGATAACCACATGCTAGGCAAAAATGTTACCACCGCAGGGCACTGTTATATTCAATTTTATTAAACTAAAACTTATAACCTTAAGAGAATTTTTTCTAAGTACTGATACACGTTAAATCTACGAAACATATTGTAAGTTAACAAAAATCGAAGATCTATATTTACTCATGACAAATTTATTATGAAACAGGTTGGGTAATTCCACCATTATATGATTTGTTTTTGTATGCAAGGTGTTTTAAACTCAACCATCAATACGTATTTCATATATCAAACAAAGATTCGGCCAAAAATATAATAACCAGGACAAATAATACAAGACAAGTTTTGTGAAGAATTTTATATTCCAATAATAAAATTACAAAATGTACAGTACAAAAATGTTTAAAAATTTCTATAAAATATCTTAATCTACAATTTTAGGGTAGTATTACAGACACAATGCACAATGTCTCATTAATTTTCGTAAATGTTTTATGCAGAATAAAATATATTCCTTTGACTTAATGTGAAAAAACAATAAACACAGAATTTTAAACTTTTATGTGAAAATATGTATCAATACATGCCAGTTTTTAAAACAAACATATATCATTTCACATAAAAATCCTTCACTAAAGATGAACAAAAAATTTTTTATGGCATACAATAGTTTTCAGTTAATGAAAGCTCTTGACACAAACGTTGGAAATTATAAGCAATTTGCCTTATCCACAATCTACATTAGAAATTAAAAGTTTTATTAATAAAGGACATAATTGTGTTTTTAGGCATGTTTGCACACATTCAGTTACACATGGAAGTATGAAGTTTGAGTTTCCCACTCTAGCTTTTACCCAGATTGTTAAGTATGATGCTTTTAAATCAGAATATAACTTGAAGAATTTAACAAACTTCCTTCTAACTTTGAATTAAATATTATGCATGGCTCTAATCATTTGATTGAATCATGGTAATATATTATCATACTTAAATGTTATTTGATAAAGTGTCTTGTTTTAAACAGTACAGTATAATATACGAACAAATATCGTATACATGATATGAAGTTTCCTGAGGCAAAAAAGGTATTCAACATTTATGTAAAGATTATATTACATATGTATTTAGAACAATACTATAACCACTAATATGATGGCATAAGTCAATTTTATTATGAACGAGTTATGGGTTATTGTAGATTTGCTAATTTATTGAAATATTCAAATGATTAGTAAATTACAACTTGTAATTTTTTTTTACACTTTTGAGAATGCATAAAGATAAAAGCAGTGGAAAAAAGTTGAAATAAAGGAGGAAAAAAATGAAAATATAAGAATAGTAAAGTTACCAAAATAGGAGGGAAAAGAAATAAATTAGAGCAAGTTATATAAAGACAATAAAAAAAAAAAAAAGATTTACAAAATAAAATAAATGACAAACCAGAAGCATAAAAATAAGTAAACTTACCAATGGAATATGGAATTTTTTTGCAACTTTTGGAGAAAAGGGTAAGAGAATGTCTTGTATTTACATCTCTCCCCACCTCACCCCAGTTATGGGTTCCTCTACCTTCATGCAAAAATTTTGTGCGGTTCAAGCACAGGTTTGGAGATGTTAACAACCCGATTTCATAGTTGAAAAGTCTTCCAAAACAAGAAAAATTGTATGGTGACAAGATGTAGCATTTCTATAAAAATACCACTTTTTGCAACCTTCAAATATCTACAGAGTCTTGGCAGTTAAACAGAGCTAATGAAATCACATGCCTAAATCTAGAGCTACAAAATTAAATTTTATATACAGCAACCTACAACCATGTTGAAATTATTTTCAAATGGGATTCATTAATACAAGCTGCATTTTCCAAGACTTGTGAAGCTTTTCAAGCCACATTATTTTTAAAATATACTGAATTAAAGCATCAGAACCAATTACTAACCTAAATAATGAAAACAACAGCTTTTCTTTTTCTTTGGAGCAAAGTCATTGTTGTCGGATTTTAAAACATTTACATGAAATATTTGAAGGTAAGCTTTTACTTATAAAACTAAACATAATGAGAACAAAATTATATTCAGAAAAGTACTGATAAAACAAAATGTACTTAGCTCATTAAAATGAAAATCTTCGTTTGGCGCAACGGTCTTAAAATGAAGAGTGAAAAACTAACACATTTTATATTTCCATCACATCTTATTTAGGCACAATGGAATAAGGTAAACGTTGCATAAAACTTTGCGAAACAAAATATTATAAAAAGCATTTCTCAAATGGTAGAAAAGACAAACATGTATATGTGTTAACAAAAAATAAGTTACTGATAAACTCCACAGTAAATTATTAAAGATTCTGATAGTAAAATTGAAGACAAAAGATTTAACATTAAGAAAAATCACAAATACAAAATGCATTTGTAAAAAATAAAATGGATGAGCAGAATGTCCTGCTAAAATGTAAAACAAATCAATGAAATGGATTTTTTCCCACAAGCAATAACAGCAGGATTCAGATTCAAAATTTGTAAACAGAACCGTGAATGCCCAAATTTTTAAGGAATAATCAATACAAGTTTAATAAAAAGCATTTTACTTTTACAACAATACAAAACATTTTCAAGATTTTGTTAAGGTGTGAATTCTGGCAGACGATCCAACTTGGCTTTATCCGATTCTGTCTGGTCACGTGCAATTAACAGAGTATGACCAGAACCACAAGCCACTTGCTTAATATGTAAACCATCCAGTGTTTTAGCTTCTTGTGGAGTGGTGGAAGATTTATTTCTGGATTCTCCATAGCACTGTTGGGTAAAAAATTGCTTAAGCTTAAAAATATTTCAAATATTAACAATGGAAAATTATGTTTCACAGCTCAAGGATAGCAAAGGTCATGTTGCGTCAGGATCCACAGTTTTCCAAAGAATCTGAACCTCATAAAGGAGTCTACGGAACCACCCTGACTACAGTGAGCCCTTAGTCTGTGATTTTTCTTTCTGCACCATTGGAAATGGAATTTAGTGTGGGACAGTGATTGAGTATGTTTAATATATTTGGGTAACAAGTAAACGAGTAAAAACGTACTCAAAATTTTTGAATACTAAGTAATGAGCAGTACTCAAAAATTTTGTGTACCAAGTACAAATGTAATGAAAAAATTTTGAGTACTGAAAAATAAATACAAATGTACCCAAAATTTATGAGTAAAAATTTAAGTAAGTATTAAAGTAATAAGAAATTATGAGTACAAATGTAATTGGGTATGAATCGAAATAACGAGTTCTTGACTATAAAAAGAGACAGTTTTTTCTCCTGTAATGTACAGTCAAATTCTGTTACAATGAGCACGGATATAACGGGCAAACTGATTTGTTTGCCACAATTTGAAGTCAAACTATGTTATATATAATGAGCATCAAGGGACTAGAGGATTTTCCTCACCATTGCCATATTTACATTGTTGTCATTAAGTGTCGTAATTGAAAGTTAACGAATTGGAATTTGATGAGTTAGAAGTTGGCAAATTGTAGTTTACTTCCCAACCCCAAATTGCCAATTTCCAACTCACCAAATTTTTGACGAGTTGAAAATTGGAGATTTGGAATTTGATGAGTTGTAGTTTACTTCCAAATTGCCAA
>QLNU02012756.1:35356-47142 GCA_006491805.2 Dysdera silvatica | reverse complement strand
AATTGTGTTTGCGGGAAAATCTTGACATAAACGAATGAAGTAACAAACTTGAAATTTCCATCAGGTCTTAAGATCATCATAAAGACAGTTTCGTGTGGGGAAGAATTATTGGAAAACTGGAAGGCCACAGAGTGACTGATGTTGGTAGATAGTTTGGGAAATTGGGCATAACGTAGTGTGCAGGGTCAGTAGTTTAAAATAATGAAATGCATTCTAGGTGCACATAATGAGATCACCCTCGGTCTATTGACAAGCATAAAATCCATTTTTTAATCATAATGTAATTACCATGCCATGATTGGATGATATGGAAGGGGATCACCCGTGCTGTCCCCACTGTTTTCTTTATTTCTGAAAAAATAAACCCTAAAATTTTTGTATTGAGATTTCTTTTATTCCAACCAGTTGTTGACGGGCCATATATTGGACAACCCCGATATATATATTCCAAGAAATCTACCTCTACTGCAAAAATTTAGTTCTTTTAACCACATTATCAAAAATAAATAAAAAATATTAAATACCAATTCTCCATATGTTGGACTAGGACCCCATGTTATGACACTTTCATCAGCAATTACTACAATACTAGTATTGCAACAACTAGCATCACGAACTTTCCATCCTGTTAAGTCTGGTATTGGTTTTGGATACATGGTAGCTTCTCCGGCTCTCTTATTTTGGCCCCAAAAAAATAAGACATCTAAAAACATTATTTTAAAGGTTTTACTTTAATCAAATAAGTATTAAATGCAAGCAAAGTGTACTGGCCTTTAATGTTATACAGCTGAAAATGGCTACAAACATTAAATATGGTAAAAAATTTAAATTAGGATTTATACAAAAAAATTTATGAAAGTGCAAATTTTCAAAATAGAACATTATATTATTGATATTCTATAACGAAAGGTTACATAGGTGACACCTAAAGGTCGCTTTCTTTTTGGTTTTACGGCTCAAAGACTACAGTGGTCATGCTGCGCCGGGACCTACTGTTTTCCGAGGAATCCGAACCTCTTAAGGCCTAGGGAACCAAACCCCGGACTACAGTGAGCAGTGCGATCTTTATGAGATCTCTGAGTAAGCGTTCTTTTTGCACTGCTGGGAGTCGAACCCGGATTAGCCGCGCAATAGGAGAACGCGTTACCACACTGCGCCAACTAAAGGGGTATAAATGCAACTACACTACAATCTTATACAGCACCAAAGACTTCAGAATTTTTCTTGTGATGTTCGATTTATATCCTTCATAATGATGTGAAATACATCACTATCTCTGAGTAGTATGGACAGCCAGGGTAAAATTGGTTGATTGGATTTTTATGGCACAAGGACAACAAAGGTCATTCTGCACTAATAAGGTTAGGTTAAATATGCGATTTTGAAGAAAACTATTTATACTTTATACAAAAGTAAAAAATGTTAAATACCCTAAAAAATGAATAACATAAAAAAAATATATATACGATAAAAAATGAAAAACAATTTCATAATTCAAAGTATCGTATAAAATGTCATGGAAGTTAAAACCAATTTCTATAACTACTAGACTAGTATAATGATTTAAAAATGATACCAACACCATGAGGGAACAACACAATATGGATAAACATATTACCATTTAGAGGTGATATTCCAAGCACCATGATTCAGGACAACATATTATTTGTTTCTGTAAGCAATCTGTATTGTTTCAATATGCTGGCATGGCCTGCAGTTTTGCTAATTCATGGCTGATTGAACATTTACAACAGCAAAAGAAGTCTGTTTTTGGTATGTCTTACGTTCCAGTATAGGAATGACACTCAACACTGCATACACCAAGCAACAATCAACCACTTTATAGATGCATACAATTATGAACAGTAGCATGGTGTGCCTATTTAACAGTTTGAACACATACACAGTGCATACTGAACAGTTTGTAAGTTCTACGGTGCAAGGGTGGTGCTGCACTGGGACCTACAGTTTTCCGAGAAACCTGAACCTCTTATAGCTTAGAGAACCCACCCTTCGACTACAGTGAGCAGTTAATCGGTAAGATTTTTTTTTTTTTTTTGGCATCATTGGGAGCCAAACATGGGATAATGACATGCCAGGTAAATACATTACCACTGCAAGGCTGTTACTGAACAGTGACGGCCTGTACCTTTCTTTTCCCTGTCCATTTGCTTCCACTTTTTGATCATATTTACATATTTTAGAACACTAACCCTATTCAGGTAATATTTTCAATACCAAGGTGGTTTTTTTTGTTTCACTGTTAAGGAGTATATAAAATAAAATTACAATTAAAAAAGATTTGTACCTTTCACTAAATTGATAGTGAATACTAAATGTAGGTAAAAATGACCACTCCTCATGTGTAAAAAAACAAAAACAAGTGACATAAAAACTTGGATCACCCTGTGTAGACAACTAGCTAACTTTGAAATTTGCCAGGAGCAAAGTTATGAAGTATAAATTTTCAATTTATACAATTTAGATTCATTTATATCAGGTATGGCCAATAGATTGATTATAAAACCAGTTTTTGTTTAATTGTAGCCACATTCGTAATTGATCACACACTATAGCATGCAATCACACTATAAATTCCCAAATGTTCTATACTCTTTTAGATATTCCTTTTTAACATACCTATTTCAAACGTATGCATGCTTTTAACATGTATACATGGCCACCTTTACTATTGGACTAATAAAACTAGAACATAGACCCTAGTAGAATACAGCCCGAGGATATCTACATTTATATAAGCGGGTCTTTTATATTTTTACAACTTAAATATCTCTTTATCCATATTTATAAAACTCCCTATTTTGTGATATAGATATCATAGCATAATCACAGTTTCACTATTAATACAATTTAATGTTTTATACTTAATCTCTATACCCTTATTGATTAATCCAAAAGACTCAAATATGTTAAATTTTGCAAATTAGGTAGGTAGATTGTGACCAATTTTTTCTTTAATGTAAAAGTTACTCCTAGTAATATACAAGCTGGCCACATGTAGTCTATAGAAGTGTATATCAAAATTTGTGTACTGTATAAAAAATGCGTACGATTTGGGATATATGTTATATCAAGAAAGCAGCCACCTGTTAGCACATGAAAAAGTTGCTTGACAACAAAGCACAATTCAAAACCCGTTGTTTCTATATATGTATTAGCAAATGTAACCCTTACATTAAAATAATACAATTTAAGAGCATGTGAGGGTTTAGGGGCACAGAAGCCAATTAAAAAGAGAAAAAGTAGTAAAAATAGACCTGGCTATACCTGAAAATAGGAAAGATCGAAAAAATAAATAGGAAGCGTAATATAAGAATTGGGAAAACATTCAAAAGTAAATAAGCTACAATGTAAGATTTATAATGGAAGTTGCAATAGTAACTATCAGTTCTAATGCAACAGTATAGAAAATATATAATACAATTAAAGTAATAAATTGATATACAGTCGGCCCTACTTAATCAGGTCATAGATAATCAAATCCCCATTCTGAAAATAAAATCTATTAGGACCAAAATTATTTTCATAAGATCAATGTTAAATTTTCCCATTTCATTAACAAATTTCCATGGCCATCCTCAGATACTTGAAGACTGGACAATCTTAGCATAAAAATTAGCAAAAATTTTCTGAAAATGAACGCCCCCCCCCCCCTCTATTCGAAGTGTTTTCAAGGTCTTTTGTTTGGGAAATGGAATACAAAAGCTTTGGAAGTTTTTTCAGCATAAATAGTGGAGCAAATGTTGCAAATCTACACCTTTTCTTTCTTTGAACTGAAAACAGAGCAGTAGTGATGCTAGTAACAGGGCTTTTATTCGTTTTCGAGTTTTATGGTGCAAAAACAAGGGTCATGCTGCATTGGGACTTACAGTTTTCCGAGGAATCAGATACACTTAAGGCCCAGGGAACCAACCCCCCAACTACAGTGAGCAGTTACCTGGCAAGCAATTTTTTGTTTTTGGCACAGTTCAGAGTTGAACCTAGGATAACCACATGCTACACAAACGTGTTACCACAGCAGGGCCCCTTATAACAGGCATAGGTGCCAACTTCTAGAAGTGAAAAATCTGTAGTTGAATGCCATGCATGTGCCGTCAACGTCAGGTGAATTTCTCTCATTTGTTTACTGTTAGTATTTATGATTGTTTAAATATGCATAAATGTACCAAGAAGGATAGGTATTTAAAAAAAAATACATTGGGGTTTTCGATGAGATCTTAAAAAATCGGAAGATCGAAAGGCACAGCAAAAATTGGCAGCCTTCCGGGTAAATCGGAAGGATTAGAACCAATGTAAGAGGGATTTCTTTCAAGTAGGAAGAATAAGGATCACTTGTATTCTGTAAGAACAACACACAAAACTTAGTCCATAGTTAAAACCCAGCATTGGTTAAAAAGTTGCACATATACACACTCTGGGATATCACATAAAAGAGATCATGAGCAAGGTTTAGAGCCAAAGATGTCACAATGGATGCTGAAGAGTGATCCAACAGTGGAGTTTCTGGGAGATTCAGAGCGAGTGTTTTGTTTGTTTGCAGGATCAGGAAAACTGAGAGAAGGTAAATATATTATAAATTATAATAAATTGTCCGTTGCAGATATCCTTGTGGATAGGACCAAGAGGAAATGAAAACATAAGGAGAGTAAAAGGAAGAGGGGGTGAAATGGGAAAGAGCAGGGAGGAGACAGAAGGCTAAAAGGGAGGGAGAAAGTTGAGCGGACCGGATTAAGGTACGAATTGAAGATTTTCGATTTAAAAGAGTGACAAGACAGTGCCTTGTATTCTAGGGGATTGAATTCCAAATTTAAAATCAGTGGTAGAAATGTATGAATTTTAAAGCTAGTACAAGATAGCAGAATTCTGATACTACCATAATGAATAACGTCATATTCAAGAGTTACCTGTGATATGGCGAAGGACAAAATTAGGTCACCTTTAGTAACTTTATACACCAGGAGTGGAAGTTTATAGCTTACAAAGAGATTAAAAGGAAGAATAGCCCATAGTTTAAAAAATGGCCAGCATGTTTATGGAAACTTGCAAAGTTAACAATTCACACGAGTTATTTTTTCATGGTATTTATTTGCCGAAGAGCAGTGGTATATGTAATTCCAAACTTTAAAACAGTACTTAAGTTGTGAGTAAAATAAGAATAATATAGCATGTAACAACGTATCGAAGTCTAGAGAGGATTCCCAAGAGACTGAAAAGTGAATTAGTGAGGTCGTTAATGTGTTCTTTCAAGTTTAAGTTAGAATCGAAAATTATTCCAAGTACATTAGTTGGCTTGGTTTCTTGGAGTCAAGAGTTAAAGAAAATAATTGGAGAATGGTTATGTAAAGTTTTTTTGCCAAGAATGAAAAAATAATGCAGTTGGATTTCGTTTAGACAAGTTTATTAACATACAACCAGTTCAAGCTGTTCTCTAAGTCATCGTTGACTTTTTGCATGACTTCATCACTATTTCTTCCAGAAATCAAAAGTCACATCGTTAACATATAACAATGACTGATTATTTGTAACAGATAAAGGCAAATCGCTAATATAAAGGAGTAAGAACAATAGGGCTAAACAACTTCCTTGTGGTAAACCAACAAAGTAGTAGTTTTGAAAGTTATGAGAATTTTTTTAATAAACATTCGTTGGAAAGGTAGCAATTCAGTAACTTTAGGAATACCTTAACGTTTTTATTTCATAAGTAAAATGTTATGGCTAACATTTGCGAACATACGTTTGTGGTCTAATAGAATGTGTATTACATAATTGCTGTTACCTATTTCATCAGAAAATCGTTTCTTTGATATTAAGGAGGGCAGTACTAGTCGACCTATGTTTACTAAAGTCATATTGATGTTTATATAGTAATTTTTTTTTTTTGTAAGTAAGATTTAAGCTTACTATGGATAGCCTCAGATGGGAGCATTTTTGCCATATTTAATGAAAAAAAATGCCTTCATCAAAGCTTAGAATAATTAAATATGCAATTGCATTGGAAAAGAAATCAAGGATGACTTAAAATATATAGAGGGCTTAATTGTTTAACTCTCTAATTACTTGAAGACTGAAAAGTTAGTACTAAAGGCATTGATAAATAGCTTAACCTGGCTGCTGCTCACTGGCTTAAAAAAAAGACCCATGGGAGGGGGGGGTGGGTGTTCAAAAACCACAGCTGGGTGGTGTGAGGCTACTGTTGGGAGAAGGGTCCTTTGCAAAAAGTTGAATTTGTTCATTATTGTATTTGTTGAGTCCACTTCTGTGCCAAAAGCATTTATTTTTGCAGGGATGGGAATCTTTTTCTCTCTTATGGTTTAAGGCTTTGTGAATTGCTTTCCATGTAGACTTGCTGTCTCTGAGAAAAATTTTAAACTTCACTTCGAAATAATTTCTTTTTGACCACTCTCAGAATTGTAGCTAGTAAATTCTGATAAGGGATATATTTTGGTTTTAAAAAAGGGTTTAAAGAAAAATTCCTGTATTTCAGATGAAGCAGGTCTCTGTTAATGGTTAATGATTTATAGAGTTTAAGGCCCTCCCCTCTCTATCAAAATCTTAACAAATATATTACCTATTTGAATAAATCGAACACTATACAGATTAAATTAAACAACACGATAAACCAACGTTTACTAACGTAGTGATACCAGCCGGTATCACTACGCCAATAAACGTTGATTTATATTGTTGTTTAATGAAATGTATTATCCTCAGAATAATTTTTCATATAAAAAAAAAAAAATTTGAAAATGCAACCCCCTCCTCTCGCATTTTAGAAAACTTACACGGGGTGCTTTACTGATACAATTTGAATCATAACATTAATCGTGCCCTTTAATTGAAAAGGTTGGAAACTACTGGTCCACATAATTAACAATAAAGTTACTATAAATTATTACCACATTCATTAACAGCCATGCTGCAAGTACCACCAGCAAAAACCTGCTTGACACCTCTATTAGGACCATCAAATGATTTAATGAGTCTAGGAACCATCTCATCTTTTGGTTCAGCATGGCCTAATCTACCATATCCACCAAAACCCCAAGAAAAGCACCGTTTTCTTGAATCCATAGCCACCTGAAAGAAGAATGAAGTAAGTCAACTTTTTGCAACAGGAATTCTGTTAAAAAAACAAAACATATCCAGGTAATATTTATCACACAAACCATAATTCAATGTGATGATTTTTCCTTTTCCTTAGGAATTATTAAAGTTCATACAGACTTTTGGTTAACCCTGAACATATATTCTAGTAAAACCTATTTTGCATGAAATTTTTGATGCCCACACTAGAAGATTTGACCTGCAGCAGATAAAATTTTAGGGTATGCCACACTTACGTTTTTGTTCAGCAGCGACTTTTGTAACTGTTGCCAACAAAATAGTTTGTCTCGAAGTAGTTTTAGGAAAGGTGGTAACTGAAGAATATTATCAACTAAATTTCTTTTAAAGTATCGGCAAATTATTGGTCGGGGCTTCCTTATTAAAATTTATTGGGGAAAGGGGCTTGTGCCCCATCCCCTTTTCCATCTGTGCCTGTGTACGGAGCTTTAAAATTATGAATTGGATTTCGTTAAATAATAATCAAGTTAGTGCACAGGCATAATTTGAGGGTTAAATATAGTATACACTGGGGGGGGAGGGGCAAAACATACTGGGTGGAAAAATACGATTTTACATCTGTTCTAAAAAAATTGCGGACAAGTGCCCCCATGCTCCCGTCAGATTCAACCTGTGAGTTATTGCATTATGAGTTCGTCAACATCGAAGAAAATATTGAATCCATCCTATATTAAATGATAGGTCAAAAAATAACCTAATCATTAACTAAATATTCAATAACCATTAATTAAGTATTCACTAATTATTAATTAGCTACTTACTAATTTCTCTTATCAATTGGCTGACCACTGATTCACCAAAAACTAACTACTACTTGACATTACTAATCACTACTAAACTATATAATTACTCATGAATCACTACTTAACTCTTTAACCACTCAGTTATTATTACATAACTTTTTTTTAATTGCTCATTAATTCCTAATAATTCTTAATTGCTAGTTAACTATCTAATTACTTAGCAATCACTGTTTAACTCTCTAATTACTCAATTATTCTACATAACTCTTTTAATCACTCATTAATCTCTAATTTCTAACCACTAACAACAATACAAATCAACGTTTATTGGCGTAGTGATACCAGCGCCGATGTTATGGCGTGATTAGATGGTGAAACTTTCGAAAGAAAACGAATATTTTTGCATTCGGTAGTGGGTTCAGGCCCCACCGAACGCAGAAATATTTTCTTTCGAACGTTTCACCATCTAATCACGCCATAACATCGGCGCTGGTATCACTACGCCAATAAACGTTGATTTATATTGTTGTTTAATTTAATCTGCGTAGTGTTCGATTTATACGCTAACAATGTAACGAAACAATACAGAGTTTCACCAGGAGATTCCATAACAAACAGTTATTTCGACACTGGCGTAAGGTTTAAAAACACGACGTTTCGGGAGCCAACTGCTCCCTTTGTCAAGTGAAGGCAGAATGAAGAGTTCGTGAAAGTCCTAAGCTTATATACCCGCATGTTGGGAATCCCCATCTGACGTCATCTGGTGCGGAGCAGTTCCAGCTGGGGAAACCCAAATTGGGGAAACCCTCGCCGGGAAATTCTCCGCGCCCGACGATGTCAGACGAACAGCCTCAACTCGAGGTTTTGCAAAAATCCTGTAAGGTTTTGCGATGTTTATTGCACGACTCCTCAAACCGTAGGTTTCCCATGATTCCAGAAAAAGTCTACTCCCCAGATTCGTCACATTCTGATGTAATACTTTCATCGAATGCCAATCTGGTTCGTGACCCTCCCTGAAGACATGTTCAGCCAACTGGTTTGAATTGTCTCCCCTAGCTACCGCACGCATATGCTCCTTCCCTCGTAGACGTATCGATCTTCCCGTCTGTCCAACATACACCTTGTCACAGTCTCCACACGGTATTTGGTAAATAACACCAGATTTTTCCTTTTCAGGGACGCAATCCTTAACTTTAAGTAATAGATCACGCAGGGTGTAGACAGGTTTGTAGTAGGTCTTAACATTCACGCGACCGAGAATTCGAGACAGCTTTTCTGAGACACCCGCCACATATGGCAAAACCACCTATGTCTTCCTAGTCTCATCCTCTACATTCCTGTTTCCACCACTAACACCACATTGGTTACGAGCGATAAATTTGCTCTCAGAGGGTGTCTCAGAAAAGCTGTCTCGAATTCTCAGTTGTGTGAATGTTAAGACCTACTACAAACCTGTCTAGACCCCACATGATCTATTACTTAAAGTTAAGGATCGCGTCCCTGAGGAGGAAAAATCTGGTGCTATTTACCAAATACCGTGTGGAGACTGTGACAAGGTGTATGTTGGACAGACGGGAAGATCGATACGTCTACGAGGGAAGGAGCATATGCGTGCGGTAGCTAGGGGAGACGATTCAAGCCAGTTGGCTGAACATGTCTTCAGAGAGAGTCACGAACCAGATTGGCATTCGATGAAAATATTACATCAAAATGTGACGAATCTGGGGAGTAGACTTTTTCTGGAATCATGGGAAACCTACGGTTTGAGGAGTCGTGCAATAAACATCGCAAAACCTCTACCAGAACCTTACAGGATTTTTGCAAAACCTCGAGTTGGGGGTGTTCATCTGACATCGTCGGGTGCGGGGGCTTTCCCGGCGAGGGTTTCCCCGATTGGGGTTTCCCCAGCTGGAAATGCTCCGCACCAAATGGCGTCAGATGGGGATTCCCAACATGCGGGTATATAAGCTTAGGACTTTCACGAACTCTTCATTCTGCCTTCACTTGACAAAGGCAGCAGTTGGCTCCCGAAACGTCGTGTTTTTAAACCTTACGCTAGTGTCAAAATAACTGTTTGTTATGGAATCTCCTGTTGAAACTGTATTGTTTCGTTACAAAATGTTTAACTATTTACCCTAGAAATGGTACAGTTCTTCAACCCATTTTGCAAGTTTCCGTATTCTAGCACATGACATGGGGCCATTTCTCGTCTACAATTGTTTCGCCGTAAGAAATTTATAACGACATTTTCCGTTATTTAACAGTAAAACATCTAGCCAACTGGAATACCTTAGTTTACGTAAGAATAATACAAATTCAGTTAAGGGGGATTCCCGTGTCCTTAGATGTCATTACGAAGATCAAATCTTTGATATGATAGCATTTCTTTTAACAATGTCTCGCGTTAGAGAGTAGTAGTTTAAAAATCCACATTAACATTCGGCCATCAATACCATTAGAGAGCCACCTGCTAGCTATTTCCAAAAGATATCATCGTATACCCCAAATTTCCTTTCAGTTATCTGCTGCCAGATACAAATGCAATACAAATACTGATGAGTCTTGATGATTCATTGACGTCGCGGCACCACGGTAACCGCCTCTTGGAGGATTTACGTTATTTTTACGGAAACCAAGGCGACCCATTTGGCTAGATGTTTTACTGTTAAACACCGTTACAAATTTCACATGGCAAAACAATTGAAGACGAGAATTGACCTCATGCCATGTCTTAGGATATTGGACCTTGTTAAATGGTTTAAAGAAACGTGTCAGTTGGACGATGCGCCACGGTATGTTATACTCTCATCGACGAAGGGCTGCATTACTGCCATAGAAACAGTTATAGACAATATGGCGATGGAATCGTCCATAGGTAGTAGCAATGCTAGCGAAGTTGGAAAGATATTGGATGTACCTGAATGTTAGTCATCAATTAGACGTGTCCTACACGGGATATTGCATCGGTATACCTTACAAATTGATGTCACGGCAGCATTTGTTACCGGCAGATACAGCTACTAATTTGCCAACTGAACTTTGTCGAAAATGGAACGAGGACATCCGTGGTTGTTTCAAATGTTCTAGATGGCCCGTTTTGGAAACCCTTTGGACAAACTTTACCTTTTTATCGATGTCTGATCCTTCTTTTAGGAATTTTTTGAAAGTTTTTAAGAAATTTGACACACACGGTATATGTATATGTGTTTACTTATGGTATATGTACAATTATATGTATATATCTAGTTTTCATTTACTTGTAGCCTATACTGTAAGGATTTTTAGTTTAATAAAACAAATTATATTTGTTTTTAATTCTTACTTCACATTAAAAAGTTGTTTTGAAAAAATTTTGTGTTGTTGTTGTCCTCTCTTTATGTCTTTTCAATTTAATTTTAATGGACGTATTTTAATGGACATAAACCTCAATTTCCTTGGGTAAAATTTAATAAGATAATTATTTAAATTAATTGAATTTAAAAACATAATATGTATATCAGAGGAAGCAAACCCAACCACTGCCATACAGTTGACTAGAACAAAGAAACTCCGTAACGACATAAGAGCTGAATAACTCCAATTATGCTGAAACAGAAGTAAGAAATTAGTGAGGAAAGTGAAGATGGCCCTTAAGAGAAATAGGATTCATACAAGACACGAAGAGCCCAATAAACATATCAGCGAATATCTGGATACCCTCAAACAAAAACTGGGTGTATACGCCAGAAGACTCCGAAGATACAAAGACTATACCAACAAAAAACAACAGAACATGCAATTCCAAGCAAACCAGAAGGCCTTCTACAGGAAGCTTCGAGAGACATCAGCGAACAAAGACAAGTACGAAACCCCAAAGCCAGCAGAAATAGAGACCTTCTGGAAGACACTATGGTCCAATGA
>QLNU02012756.1:14460-34356 GCA_006491805.2 Dysdera silvatica | reverse complement strand
TCCATAAAATTTCCTCACAAAAAAAATGACAAAAAACATGGCTTGGTGGCTTTGTGTGTTGACCATTATTTGATAATTGTGTTAACCCTGAGAAGGGTAATAATATCTTATAAAAAAAATATTCTATTATTTTCCCTACCCCGCTGTCTATACAAATGAAAATAAAAATTAGGAGCATTTCATTATAAATAAGCTGACTATATAAAATGACATACAAAGATTACATTATGGTACATTAGTAAACTGAGAGTAAGTACTATTAAATACCATGTTATTATGAAAAATCAAATACCAGTTTTCACTGTTAAACTACATTGAAAAGTATTATGTAAACATAGCCTGTATACCTCATCATACCTCTTAACGTCCATAAAATCTGAAGTGGGGTATGTGATCAAACTTTCAATTGTAGGAATACTTTATCATTGGTATTTGTGTGTGTGTGTGTATCAGTGGCAGCTCGTGGCGAGATTTTAGGGTATGTGCATGAAGCCAATTCACCAAAACCCAAAGTTACCATAAATTTCTTCTTTATTTACTGAATGAGGTAAAAACCAGTTTCTTGACGAATAGAGGCCATAAATTGATGCGTTTTGGTGAATTAGTCTTCATGTGCATACCTAAATATCACCATGAGCCACCACTTACACCATAGGGTACTTATAATTAAAGTTCCTCTATTCAAAGAGCTCTCTGTAGCCCAGACTGATCACAGGATTACAACTCATATTGGGGAAAAAAATTCCCACACTTTTCCCTGCCTTTTTTCGGCAAACTTTCCAGACTAATCACAAGCAATTTTCAATAATAATTTTACTCCCTGTCACAGACATACCCCATAAGAATAAATACTTTGTTGTTAATAGATTTTCCGTTACTTTTGTTTAAAGTTGGAGTGTCCGTTTCAGGACACCCTGTAGTTTTAAGCTCTTAATTACACTAGAATCATCACGCTCAACTTCATCCTTTTCTTTCTCTTCCGCTTGTATTCTTGCATCATATTTCCAGCATGATATTTTGATTGCAGAAATAAGTTTAAGATTTATGTGCTCATTAAATTTCTGAATATTGCTGCATTTTGCAACAGCTGACTTCTTATACTATTAATGCTTGCAACACAAAGGATATTTTTATTAATACTGAAACCTCTCTCACAATCAGCATTGCCATGGGCCAAAGTTAATAGAGCTTTGATCAGAATGGGTAAATACTGGAAGTTTAAATTTTCTAAGCTATCCCCATCATCAAAAACTTTAGCCCAGTATCCATCTAATCTTTCACGTTGATTAGGAATACATGAATTACTTGAACCAGACTGGTAAAGGCAGGGGTGGCGAGAAACAACATGGGTCCCTAGATTTCATCAGGGGCCCCCATGCTGCAGCCCCCCTCCTCATCAGCTCTGGGTAAAGGATCCAATCATCAGCTTCGCAAAATAAATTGTAGGATGTTATAATGGCTAGAACCCCTGTTGCCAAATGTCTAATGCAACTGAGAGAAGAGTCTTCATAATGAGATAAAGGGTGTAGACATTCCATCCATTGCAAAAATTTATTTTTTAAAGGCAAAGTTCTAAGGAGATACTCAGCACAAGTGATATAAAATGACCTGGCAACTAAAAAGAAACTTTCCTTATCCAAATTTGACCAATCTGCTATTACACTGATGTGAGGGTGTACCCAAGTGTAAGGACACTTTACGCACCCCTGCCAGAAACAGCTCTGTACTTGAAAGTATCTTACAAAATACTTGCATACCTTTATTTCTTTAATAACGATGAACAGAAGACTTTATAAAAAAAATTGTCAATCCTCTTTCAAATTGCAATTTCTTAGGTTTTCCTCTTTAATATGCCAGGAAAGAGTTTTGAAAAGGAATTCTAAAAATTCTATTGCATTGAATTAACATACTAAAAATTCCATTGCATTGAATTAACAAACTAAAAATTTCACAGCCTCAACCTCGATCTTCCTACTTTTGAGGAAAGTTCTTAGAATAATGAATAGATAACACAGGATATGAAACATTTTCAAATAAATTATACAAACAAAACAAAAGTGGATTAAAGACCAGTTGGTAGTCTGAATTGCAGTTTTAAAAGCATCATGCAATTTATGCAGTTAACAACTGCTCATGTATAGTGAAACTAGAAGAATTTTATTAAAGTTAAACTAAAATTTAATTTATTAATCTGAAATTAAAATTTTAATAAATCTTAAAATTAAAATTTATTATAAATTTTCCTAAACAGATCAACGATCAATCCGATGGGATCGCTGGTTTAAATCAGGTTACCTGGTTCTTCTACAACAAAGGGAAAGGGTTAGAAATTGGCATGATGCCAATAACTTCTCTTATCAGCTCTATTTGAAGCTATGACAATCAACTTCCCAGGCACACTTTTGCCGAGAAACGAGAGAATGGAGAAAAAAAAATTTTTCTTTGATGAATTTTGGCATTTTTTTTTTTTTTTTAAAATATGCTTTTGTTAAAATTTCCACGCTTGATTTTAACTTTTTGATGAATTCCCTAATATTTCTTTAAACACCAAATTCCCAGCCATTTCTCAGTCTGTGGACACTTTGAGTAAGGCTCAGACCCCCCTGGCTACGTCTCTGCTTATCATTGTATTTGCAAAAAAGACTTCACCTTGCCCTTTTCACTGTTAAAACTTAAAAGCCAGATCTAGCTAATTTATAGCGTGTTTCGGCATTACTATTAACGAAGAGATGTACTTATATTTATGATCCCTATGATGATTCATATGTGCAGAACGAGGTGTACCTCCTGATAGTAGACACTAGTCCTCAGAAAGAAAAAGAAAAAAAAAAAAAAGTCTATGTCCGGCAAAGGTTGCCATATTTAACTATAAATAGTTAAGTAGTGATTAAAAACAGTTATTTTATGGCAAAAATAATGCAAAACAAGTTTTTGGATGGAAAAAATAGCATAAAATAAGTGTTTGGCACAAAATTGTCCAAAATAATGATTTTGTAGCAGCTTGGCACAGGGTAACAGTTTTGGCACTGTCTGGTGCAGACTACCCATCCTGCACATATAAAATTATATTTGTGTTTTATGGCAAAAGGACAGTTAAAAATTAAGTTGTGTCAGTACCTACGGTTTTCTAAAGAATTCTAACCTCTTATATTGTATGGCTAAACTGTACAAGTTAGCAAGATTGTAGAACTATGGATCAGCAGGACATTTTTTGTTTGTGGTTTTACGGCTCAAAGACCACAATGGTCATGCTGCATCGGGACTTACTGTTTTTCGAGGAATCCGAACCTCTGGACCTACAAATTTCTGAGGAATCCAAACCTCTTAAGGCCCAGGGAACCAAACCCCAGACTACAGTGAGCAGTGTGATCTTTATGAGATCTCTGAGTAAGCATTTTTTTGTACTGTTGGGAGTAGAACCTGAATTAATGGTGCACTAGCCGAATACATTACCACACTGTGCCACCATAGGGTGGATCAGCAGAAAAAATGGCAATCGTTTGGGCACCATTCGGATTCAAATCGAAGTTTACTGCATGGTAGACAATCACCATCATAGGGCTACATAATGCAAATTGCCACAAAAATATAATAATCAAAATCATGCAGACAATATACATAAATTATAAAATACATATAAAAATCTGATATTAATATTATTAATAGTATGAACAAAGAGTCAGATTTCAATTTTATACAAATACACTTAAAGCCTTACACAATGATTAATCCCACAAGCAACATTAACAATATGCACATCATCCACCAAAGTTACGTGGCCTTCCCTTGTCTTTTCAATATAGGCAACAACACGACGTGGGATAAGTTCACATCTAAATGACATTTTGCTACTTGTAACAAAGTAACGCCCATCAGAATTATGACCTATAACATACAACATATATATACATTTAACATAAGAACATCATTTACTCGAAATGATTGCTTATTAACATAGTCATAAATAACACCAACACACTGCTGCACAATTTTTAATTTGACGAGTCAGCAATGCTTAAAAAAAAAAGTCATAATCATGGATGAAAAGCTGATTTAAATGTTATTTAAAAAAAAATCAACCACTTCCTTAATCATCGCATTCACCTCTGAATTTAAATATTATGAAGCATTAATTCAACACTGTAGTCTATATTGTGTGTTCATGTGTACTATACGGTTTTATGCATATACTAAATGCATGCTATTCATAATTGGAAATGTTCACTTGTTGCATAAATTATCCACATGTTAATGTAACTTTCCTAATTTATAATAAGTCTACTCTATTTACTACTAAAATGGAAATTGAACGGTTCAGAAGATGAAATTCTGTATATTTTACATCCTAAAACTTTGGATCATCTAGGATCGGGCCAATGGCTTAATGTGACTTACGAACCATGGAACATTTAAACACAGCACAGCTTACTGGGAGTTAAACCCAGCCCAGTGGGCCTGATGGCGGTAAGCATAACCATTACATCTGTATGGATCACATGAAAATTCAAAACCAGACCAAATATATTCATACACATGCTGTTTTAATAAAGCTGTGAATGCTATTCTGATTAACAAGTTAATACTTTATACCTGAAAATGGAAGCTATAGTTTCAGCATATCTAGTTTAGTTATCAGCACACTTTTAAGGCGAATACTATAAAATCGATGGAGGTAAATTGCACAAATAATGAGAAAACTTCCATTTCTTGAAAAGCTGTCATAGCCACCTTAAAATTATTACGTACAAAAATTAGTGCACGTATGTGCAGTAAAGCATTTAAATTTTTTTTTTCATTCCATTATTAAAAGTGCTACAAGAGTGCACAATAAGTCATCAAGGTGAAACAGTAAAATATAACCTCCAAATTATGATACACCCTAATGAGTGCAAAAACAGCATGGTGTAACCATTGAAATACAGTGTTTTTTCTAATATAATGAGGCACCATACTTCCATTCATACACTGTTTAGTTATGGTTCTGATTTCTCCTCATACATTTCGATAAAAACGTTTAGTTTACAAGATGCAACCTCTTTTCCCACTTTTTTTGTTATAATTTATTTATATTTTTGGAATGTATGTGCCAGATTTTTTCTTTTAAGGAAAACTTCCAATCCAAAATTTATTTGACTGAGCTAAAAAAAAAAATAAATAGAATAAAAAATAAAAAAACCAGCCCTGTATCTACATAGAAAATGCCCATAGATTTATAAATACAAATATGGAATTTGTGAGATTATTATTACCCTTCTCAGGGTTAATACAATTGCCAATAGGTCCACACATGAAGCCACTGGGCATGTTTTTGTAAGTTTTCCATGAAGATCAAGATGGTCAACAGGTTTGACACACGTTTTAGCTTAAACTAGCCTTTAAAAAAAAAAAAAAAAAAAAAAAGGTGGGGAGAAAAAGCCACTGTCCTGGCATCAAACCAGAAGGCCTTAACTAGCTTAACCACCGCGACATGAGAACAATTTTTTTTTCTTCATATGTACTATTTGTTAGATATTATTACCCTGCCCAACGTTAGCACAATGGGTCAACACATAAAGCCATCAGGACATGTTTTCGTAACTTTTTTCATGGGAATTAAGATGGATAAGTTTTGATACCCATGCTTTCACAAACTATGCCTTTTTTTTTTTTAATGGTAATTGTATGTTCTTAACCCCGAGATGGATTATATCTTACAAACCTTATATATATATATTATATAGGATATTTTTCTCATATACCAGTGGCTGATCAGGTTAAGGCACTCCGGTTGGACCGCTGGCCAGAACAGCAACTTTTTCTTCTTTAAAAGGAAAGCTCTATTTTGTGCTAAAATGTGAGTGTCAAAGCTGCCATGTAAAAACTATGAAGCTTTTATATACATTTCTATACACCATAAAGAGTCAATGTATGTTTATAGGGATGCAAATTACATAATAGATAAAATTAAATACATTAAAATATTTAAAAATCGGGTAGTTAAATGAAAGCATCTCTTATGAAACCATGCTTAACTACACTTCAGTTTCTTACCTAGCTGTCCATACTCAGGCAATCCAAAGGTATGCAATCCACCTTTTACATCTAGAATTACGCTAAATTCTGCACCACAAGCGACTTTAGAAATTGGCTGTCCCTTAAAAGTAACCTAGAAAAAATATTACCTTCATATTAAGCCACATTTGCTCATATTTGTTGTTTTTGATGTATTAGGGTAGAGATGTATTAAAAAAAAAAAAAAAATACTAACTTTTGTTGGAACATTAATAGTGTTGTTTTGAGATCCTACACCACACTGTCCCATTTTATTATCACCACAGGAATAAGTACTGCCTTCGTCTACACAAATTAAATTAATATTATAATGGTTATAAAATTTTCATATTTTGCATGAATTTCATTAAAATAATTAAAATATCAGTACAATAAGAAATTTTTTGTACAGTAATTTATAAGCACATTATATAACATTTAGTGTTGAAATTACATTAATTTTTCTGGATTAATGATTTCTAAACCAAGAAAATTCACTTTAATTTAAATCTAAGGCTTATAAGTGGAAGATAGTTAACTATTATGCAACAATGAAGATTTCTTAATTAAAAAAATACATCAATACACATGCAATCACACAATCAAACATGGATTTTGTAGAATGGATCGCATAATTCGCATGAAGTACACTCCACTTAAATAGGCATTCAAGACCACTAGCCAATCAAAACTGACTTCCTAACAAGCAAAATGCGTTTATTTGTTGTATAATTCTGTTTAAAAGAATATAAAATTTCGCTAAGAGATTCCATAATAACCTATTGCGATACACACGTAAGGTTTAAAAACACAACATTTTGATAGCCAACTGTTTCCTTTATCATGTGCAGGTAAGATAAAGAGTGTGGCGACGGTCTCACGATTATATACCTGAATGTTAGGAATCTCCACCTCATGTCATTTGATGTGGGATAGTGCCAGCTGGGTAAACTCCCTACACCCAACATCAGATGGCTATCCTCAATTTTAGGTTTGGCAAAAATCCTATGAGGCTCTGGTAAAGGTTTCAAGATGTTTATGGCATGATTCCATAAGCTGTCTCCAATGATTCTAAAAAAAGTCTACTACCCAGGTTCGCCACATTTTGTTGTAAAATCCTCATAGATTTTTAGTACGATTTGTGGTCCTTCTTAATAACTATTTGTACAATGGACTTGTACATCTGTTTATCCTGTTAATATCCCCCTGTTTTTAAATGGTATAGACCAATGTCTCGCTTCTTACATCAATTTCACTATGACTTAATGACGAGGTCTTTATATGAAATCATTATTATGACCACATCAACTACACTTAAATACCTTAAATTATCTATAATTCCTCCATTTCTGTGTGGTCCTCTCTTTTTACTACTATTACTTTTCTTTATTTCATCAGAGTACAGATTATAGACAATTGCGAGGAGAGAAAATGCAACCACTGTCTGACTCCTCTATTTATATGATTTTGGTTTGTGTTCTTACAGTACAAGAACAGCAAAGGTCATGCTGTGCTGGGCCTTACAGTTTTCTGAGGATTCTAAACCTCTTAAGTTCTAAGGAATCAACCCCCACTACAGTGAACAGTCAGTTGGCAAGCATTTTTTAAAGCACCATTGGCAGGTTAATGGCACACTAGGCAAATGCTTAACCCTACAGAGCTTCCTTTTTATTTTTAACACAACTTACTGTTATGCAGGGTTTTTTTGCTATTTTTATTCAGTAACAAAAATATGATTATTTAAATTCTGTAGAAAATATACATATAATTTTAATTTAAATCAATTTTCTACAGATATCCATGGGTATTAATTACATATTCAGATACAAGCAGTGAAGGTAAAACAAAGTAGTTACAAAATTTGAAAATTGTACATTTGGAATTGGGTGATAGGAGGTATATTATACATTAGAACTTCCATATATCAGAGGTTTTTTTTTAGTCCTTGTGGTCAGTCACTATACAGAAGAACTGTTTCTATACATTGCAAAAAATCCTATATATCCAAGTTCCTTATGATGAACCAAGATTTTTCGTTTATTAAATGAACTAAAAATTAATTTTCAATTCACCAAAAATATTCCTAGTGATGTATTTCACAAATTTATTAAGTGTGAATACTTTTACCATGAATTATTATTGGAATTTGCCATGTAATAAGACATTAGTTTATTACACAAATATAAATGCATATGACTACTACTTAAATATGATGGTTTTCAAGGTATATTCAGCAATTTTTTTCTTAATTCTTGTTTATTATATATGAGATTCATATTCACTTACTTATAAAGAGACCATTGGTTAGGAAACATGCCTCGAAATATATATTACACAATACAAATGTATACAAGAAGACGGTCCAAAATGGTTGGCAAAAAACACCGTGCCAAATATATTAAGTAAAACACAATCACAGTTATACATTCAAAATTCGTTTACAATTGTTTCAAGTGATATAGCTCTCTTCTTCAGAACAAATATGTGCAAACAGTTGGAACAAAAAGCTAGAACTGACAAATTGATAAAAAAGTATTATTTTGATGGACAAGTGTCGCCATCAAAATCGTTCACCAAAGTAATTCTTTTTCTTCATCAATTTTTAAGTTCTAGCTTTTCTTTCCATATTTATTTCTTTGCACATATTTGTTTTGAAAAAGAGGAATATATCCCTCAAAACAATTGTAAGTAGATTTTGGAGGTATAACTATGATTGAATGTGTTTTACTTACTGATAAAAGAAGACTTTTCTATGTATCGAACAACTAAGTTTTATGGAACTGTCAACTTTGATATATATATAGGTTCTACAATATTTAAAAAAAGGTGTTACAATTTTGCTATAAGAGGACAATTTTATATGAAGCAATGTTTTCAATTTATAAAGGAATGAATATGGATATATAAAATCCTCTTTTTAAAACTTACCGCTAAGAAACAAAGTATGTGATCGACCACAAGCTGCCGATACGATGTCATACCCTCTAAGACCTTCAACAAGAATTGGACTATCTTTTCTTGTAGTATCAGAATGCCCAAGCTGGCCTTTATCATTTCTCCCTGAATATAAATACTTTTATATATAAATTCATGTGCACTTAAATACAACTCTTGGAGACAGTATGTGCAATCACATTTCTGACAAATGCAATAAGCACTATGAGAAAATAGAATTATTATTAAAATAATCACTATCAGCATCATATATAAGAGCAAATTAAATCTTCAAGGTGATTAAATCGCACAATATAGTTTTAGGCAACATATATTAAAAATCACACAATGATCACTATAGATTAATTATATTACAGAAGTCCAGTCTTTAAAATATTTTACAGATTAATTATATTACAGAAGTCTAGTCTTTAAAATATTTTACATCTAGTATTTAAAAATATATAAATGTTTATTTTATAAATATTGTGAGGAAAATTTGATTAAAAAAACACCTGCTCATAACCACTACAATGTAACTTTACACCTTTTTTGTTCAGAATAAAGAAATAATAAAGAATGTGTATTCATTTTTTTTTATGGGTCTGCAAAATAACAGCAGAAATTACACTATATACCGAAAAGTCTCCGGATATTTTCGGTTTTAGATATTTTTTCGAATTTCTCGAGAAATATAAACGAATTATTCTTCAACTTCAATTATATTAAGATCATGGCTTGGACACACACTTTTCAGGAAAAATTCAGTCAAGAATCATTTAGGGGACCGACAACAAATTGAAAAAGAAAAAAATATATATTTGTAATCACACTTTGTTACAAGAAAGTGGAAATAATTCGTGACTTTCAAAAAAGATTTTGTTTTCTATATGCAACATTTTCATATATTTTCGTAAAAATAGCATGTATATTCATGAAGCTATGAACGTTTTTTGAAAAATTCCTTTTTTTTTCCGTATGTTTTTGGTTTATAGGATGCAGAGTTTTCAACCAAATTTCACTAAACTTACAAAAAACATACACTGAAATTTAAAATGATTAAATTGCATATTCAAAGAGATACGAATATTTATATGTAATAATTTTTAACCGCTCATGCTTAAAAGATAAAAAAAAAATCTTTCATAATTCGGTAGCTAATTATAAAAGGCAACTTACGTAAAAATTTTAGTTGAATACTATAAAAATTTAGGAAGTTATCAGCGATACAGTGAGCTACATTTCAGTTACTTTCTAAATGTAGCTGGATGATAAGGGATTTTCCACAAATTGCCATTTCCTAATTTATCAGACACACACATGCTCTAAGTGAAATAGTCCAGAATTATGAAAATAAGTAGAACCATGTTTCTTGTGCAATATAATCTGATTTATGTATCATAAATTATTGTAATGTATGAAATGCGATAAAAATGCAGTAACAAATGACAATCTGTGGAAAATCCCTTATCCTCCAGCTACTTTTAGAAAATAACTGAAATGCAGCTAAACGTATCGCTGATAACTTTCTAAATTTTTATGATATTCAACTAAAATTTTTACATAAGTTGCCCTATATAATTAGCTACCAAATTACGAATTTTCATTTTAACTTTTGAGTATGCACAGTTAAAACATATTCATATAAATACTCATATCTCTTTGAATATTCAATCTATTCATTTCAAATTGCAGTATAATATTTTTCTTTTATGTTGCCAAATTTTGTTTAAGTTTCATGAAATTTGGTTAAAACTCTGCATCCCATATGCAAAATACCTGCGAAAAAGAAAATGGAATTTTTCAGAAAAACGTTCATATTTTTGTGGATATACATGTTATTTTTACGAAAATGCACAAGTATATTTCACATAGAAAGCAAAATCCTTTTTGAGAGTTACGAATTATTTCAACTTTTATGTGATATAGGGTGATAAATTTTTTTTTCTTCGATTTGTTGTTAGTCCCCTAAATGCATTCTTGACTGAATATTTACTGGAAAGTATGAGTCCAAGCACGTTCTTTACGTAACTGAATTTGAAGAATAATTCGTTTAGTATTTCTCAAAAAACTCGAAAAGTGTCTAAAATCGAAAGTGTCCGATGACTTTTGGGTATATAGTGTATCATTACATACTACAGCCATATTATCAAAACTATTTAAACAATTTGAAAATATTTTTTTCAAAAAATTAGTATTACAAATTGAAAATAAATGCAAATGGATCATAAACCAATTGTTCATTTGAGTTTTATGGTGCAAGGATAGCTAAGATTATGTTGTGCCAAGACATAATTTTCTGAGGAATAGGACTGAGCGGTATCAGAATTCTATATCATTAGATTAAAATCATGATATTGGTCTATGGTTATTACCATTACTGTTGTGAGGTCAAGTTTAATGTTACAATGTTAAATCATATACAGGGTGTCACAAAAGCATTGACAGCAGTTCCAATTCTTCAAATATTGATCTTAGACATATGTACTAAATTGGAAAGTGGCGTAAAAAAAAGGTGCAGAATTTTATGAAATTGATTAAAATTGCAGAGGATTATTTTGTGAAGGAATACAAAATTTAAATTGTTGTATGGTCTCTGTACACAAAAATTTTTAAATGAGTAAAATGTACCCATACTCCAATAAGTCGATATACAAAATTGCAGCATTCTAGTGGAAAAAGAACCTGGGATATGAAGACACACAGGAACTTAGGAGAATGAATTTCCCCTCTTCCCGGTATGTACCTATTGCTCCCTTCAAAAAGTATTGTCAGTGGGTTATTTTGGGCTTTGGTTCTTTTATCCACTAGAATGCTGAAATTTTGTATATTGACCTATTGGATTATGGGGCACATTTCACTTATTGGAAATTTTTGTGTACAGGGACCGTATAAAAACTTAAATTTTGTATTTCTTCGAAAAATAATTCTCTGCGATTTTAATCGATTTCATAAAATTCAGCCCCTTTTCTTATGCCACTTTGCAATTTAACACATATGTCTAGGATCAATATTTAAGGAATTAGAGTGCTGTCAATGTTTTTGGGACACCTTGTATGTGTGTGTGTGTATATATATGCATATATTAAAAAAAGGTTTGAGTTTTATGGCAACAAGGACCATGCTGTACAGGCATCTACAGTTTTCCGAGGAATCCAAAACCCTTTAAGGCCTAGAGAATCAACCCTCAGACTACATGAAGCAGTTAGTGAGGGTTTTTTCTTGGTGCAGTTGGGAGTTAAACCCAGGATAACTGCACAGTAGGTGAACATATTACCACTGAACTATCACAGGGAGGGAGCACCTTACACAATTGGCATAAACGATTATTCTATTTTTTCACTGATGGCTTTTCATTTCAACAGATTTGCCACTTTTTAATACTCATTTTCCAAATATGGTGTAAAATATTTGTTATGCATAATAGGAAATTTTTTTTAAATAATTACATTATAATGCTAAATACATATTTTCATTTTGTGCAAGAAATATTGCATTTTTTGGTAACGGTGATGATCAGGGTTTAGATATTACATAACCATCAGTATTAAAAACTTGTTCTTCGAATTGCTAAAAATGTTTAGCCAAGGGTTTTTAACTAACCTTGAAAAAGAGCTTTCATGAGATTTTCACTATATTACAGGGTTCATATACATTTCTTTATATGAAATTTAAGGACTTTAAAAGAAATGAAAAAAAAAATTAAGGATCCATCAGTAAACGGGAATCGAATGAATCAGACACAATCTATGTAACCGATTGCATATTTATAACACTATTTTAAGAATAAAATAAAAGGATGTATTATACATAATCTAAGAACTTAATTAACATAACATATTCTCTAATTAAACATCATCTAATAATTAAGATAATTATGAAACAAAGAGTTAAGAATGAAAAGCAATTCTCCAAAAGTGATCATGTAGTTAGCTTTAAACAAGCTAATATAAATTGAATAAGGCCAAAAATTAAAGTTAGTAGGTTTCAGATTTATAACAAATTATAATTATAATCCAATGCATGATATTTATTTTCTTCAAAAAGATCTCATGCCAATTTTGTGACATTTTCAGAGCGTAAACGAAAACATAATTTTCGTCCCCAACAAGAAGCTAAAATCTACACAGAAACTGTTTAAAGTAGAGGCAAACAAACTTAAAGAAAACAAAACTATTTTATATATTAAATTACATAAATATGATTTAATTGAAATCAATTACATCTGTGCCAAACACTTAACTTCAACTCATACACATTAATTAAAAAATAAACAAACCTTAAAACAGTGTTTCTCAAAATGTGGTCCGCAGGATCTTCAAGGAACTTTAGAAGAAGAAAAAAATAATGAATTTAAACATCATAGCTCGGAATAGGGCTCTTCCACGATAAGACATGCAAAAATTCGATGCAGACAATAAAATTTTTAAAAATGACATCCTCATGGCTGCCCACATAATTTAAAGAAGCTATATTGGGATGTAAGGACCTGATACTAAATGCTTTTAATGTTTTAACAATGATGCATAGAAAAAATTATTTATATTGCAACTGACAATGTTCAGTAAAGCCAAATATTATTAACTATCATTTGCAATTTCAGTTTCAAACGACATATTTTTCATATTTCTCCCAGGCAAAGCCCCCCCCCCCGACTCTGCGATAAGAAAAGGAATGCTTAGAGGTCCACAAGTGACCAAAATTTAAGAAACACCGACTTAAAAATTTGTAGAACTGGGTTATTTTCAAAACAAGGTGGTTAAACTATTCTATTCAAATTGTTAAAATTAGGCAGCAAAATAGTAGATGTTCAGGCAGCTCATAACATAATTTAATCTGGCACATACAATATATATAGAGTCAAACTTGGTTATAATGACATTCAAGGGACTTCAGAAATTTTGTTGTCATAACTGATAAATAATTTTAAAATATTAGTATGCAGCATTAAATTTTGTAAATGGAATTATTGGTTACATATACTTTTAATTTAACACCCCTTTCTGAGGAAAAAATGCAGATTAATACATTAAGAAATCAAATTTTTCTTTAGGTATTACGATTCTCAGAGTTAATACAATTGCCAAATGATCAACAAATGAAGGCACCGGGTCCCTTTTTTTTTGTAATTTTTTTCATGGGGAATATTATTCAAGAAATCAAATGTAAGGTAATTGGACATAGCACTATACAGGTTAAATTGAAAGACAGAAGTCAATTTTCTAAGTGCAATAAAGGTAACCTTTACTGTGCTTTAGAACCTCAACTCCCACCTTTCAAAAAATAAAATGTTTAAATATGGCAATGTAAAACTGGATTATAAAGTGACACATTTTACATGTATTAAATTTTATGAGACAAAATCAGCAACTTTCTTTTAAATTTTTAATGTAATACCTTACTACCTTGAAATATGTCATAATCAAGGTATAACAATGTTATTTCAATGGAGCACACATCAAAACTTTGATATAATAACCGAATTGACACTACAACTGAGTTCAACTATATATATTGTATCAGTAAAATATGCATTTTCACAATATAAAAACATGTACTTATAGAATTTAATCATTCAAAATATTTTTACTAACCCCATGTCATAATTCCATTATCTGTAATGATAACACTATGGCATGCTGTATTTCCAGATGCTACAAATGAAACTCGAATTCCCTTCAGGGCAGACAATTTATGTGGTCCCCATAAATTTTTTCCAGCAGCGCCTTTTGCTATAAAGGTAAAAAAGTGTGTTATATACAACCATACTAAAAATATAGATTCAATAGCAATTTTTTTGCTGAAAAGTCAGGGTTCCTGCTCCGATTTGAAAATAAAAATTAAGAAGCTCTTAAGGAGTTTTTAAGGAGTATTAATAACATTTTTAAGGAGTTCATACATTAGTATTTTAAATATTCCTGAAACGCACATTTTGATAAGTCGGGGGTGAGGAGAGAGAGTATAGGAGAAATCTGCCATGATTTTATCGATTATTATACAATTTTTTAAATACAATTAACATTGAAGTTACCATATAAAGGACTTCATTTTTCTCTAACCATAATTTATTAAACAAATTTTCTGCCAGGCATATGTGTAAAACAAAAATATCGTTCTACCGAATCGCCCAACCAAGTTTAACCAAAACAGCTCATACGGTGTGATCAGAATGCATGTGCATACATGCCAACATAACAATTTTGAAAACATGTGTATGTCGTCAGTGTGCACATCATCAGCCAGCGAGCGAAATACATGCAGTGTAACATTAAAATTGAAAGAAGTACTATATTTTTTCCTTATTTTGCATAGATTACTGATAAATGTATTAATCAGAAAATAAAATTCAAGGTAATTTCCTAAAATTACAATGTGTTATTTAATTAAATGATTAAAACAGCAACATATACTTCATGCTATGGAAAACTAAGGTAAACACCAAGCCAGACATAAAATCAAAAGCACTGATTTATTATGATTATTCTACTTTATTATAAATCAAGTGTTTATGCTGTATTGGTGTAGCTGATTTAGCCATTGCTAAAAATTTGTTATCAAAATGTCTGCCATGTTTTCATTGGATAAAGTGCTTGGAAACTCTGATCTGGTTTTTCATACACTGCTGAATATTTTTTCACATTCTGCATTGCTGTGAGGTATTGTTAAAATACACAGCATACCACTAGAAATTGTACTATATATATTTTAATGTGCTATCAGCTGATATCAATTGGCGAAGAATAGCCCACTTTCGATCCATCCTGTCTCCTTTAATTACTTCATCAGGTAAACTACAAAGTGCCAACACTTTCCTTTTTATACTCACCTGCATTTCAGATATTTGAAGTCCACAGAATCCTGACTCTACCCGATCAGTTTCTACATTCAAACCATTTCCTTTCAAGAATACAAAAAATCCACTTCCAAGAATATAAAAAATCACTGAAGCATACAACTTAATTGTATACTGAAGCACGAGATAAACATCATCCCAAAATAAAAATTTGTAGATAATATATGTGTTCTGACAGTTCGAAATTGCGTCATCTATAGAGCTTTAGAAGAACCAATTGAGGAATGAAGGCCGGCATGAGACACAGCCAGCTAGGAGGCACCATCCAGATCGCACAACCTGAGTAAGAATGTTTTAATTGCATTTATCACACGAGTTTGTGCTATCCAGTGGGTAAGAATGTTTTAATTGCACTATTCACAGAGGGATGGATGCACCACCGTGTATAACAGCAGAAACTAAAATGTTCTTAACCAATGAGTCCTGCAAACGGGGTGGTGCCTCCAAGGTGGCCTCTAACTGAATCCAGGCAAAAATCCAGGGGTTTATTTTTAAAAGAAAAAACAGGAGAAAAATACATAAAAACAGAAAATCCGAAGACATCGTCAAAAATGGGAATCGCCCATGTATTACGGCAAAGTTAGCATGTGTGCCCTTCCCTTCCATCGTGAAAATGCCTGCATCGTTAATCTGTTTTTGTTTTTGTTTTTTTTCGGTTCTTAAAAAAAAAAAAAAAAATTTACAGTTTTAACGATCATCCGTACAAGTTGGCAAGTATGCATATGCATAAACAGTTATCCTATAAAATCAAGCTTGAGAGTGGCTTTGACCTTGAGCCTCCCGGCATAAAGGGACAAAAATTGTGGGAAAATTACCCCTCCACACCCCTCAGCAGCCTTTATTCATAGATTTGTTATGGATTTCATGGTTTCCGGGATGGGGAGGTAGCACATGTTTCATAAGTCGTTGGTGAAATGTCAACAAATTTTAAGGAGTTTATAAGGATTAGATGGTAAAATTAAGGATTTTAAGGGCCCTTAAAAATGAAAACTGATTTTAAGGACTTTTGAAGGAGCGTGCAAACCCTGAAAGTTGCACTGGGACCTACAGTCTTCTGGAGAATTTTAATTTCTTTTGCCTCAGAAATTGAACCCGGAACTGTGAATTAGTAAAGAAAAATTGACAAGTGCTGAGTACCTGTTGGAATCAAACCCAGATTATTCGCATAATAGCCAAATATTGTACCATTATGCCACTATACGAGACTAAGGTATTTCCCAAGTTCCAGGCAGAATTATTTTCATACCTCTGCAGATACTACGCCAGGGGTGATTGTCAGTCCAAACCAGATTCCCTGAACATACCAGAAAATTCCCTAAAAAGTTGCGTAATATTTTTGGTAAAAACACTGATTTCCGAAGGAATGTAAAAAATAGGAAACAAAACAAAATTTTCACAATTTTTCAAAAGAAATCCCGGAAGAAGCGTGTTGAAATTAACGGAATTTATAGAAATTACGGAACAAAATCACCCCTGCTAGGCTTAAGCATCATAATAATATATGGTGGACTCAATGTCACATCTGCTTAAAATGGACTTTCGTTAGTGCAGACACATTCTCCTTCCATGTTTGATATGCATAGACATTTAATGTTAAAGACATTGTTTAATGTCAACTGCTTATCAGATAACATGGATAAAAGTCTTAAGAATTTCATGGAAAAAAATGCCACTCCATTTCAAGAAAAATCATACCTCTCGTGATTAGGGAGTATAGTAAACAGTATGGTTTTGTTTTGAGAGGTGTTATCATCTGTTTTTGAAAAGCAACCATGAATTTATTGTAATTAATGCAACTGAATGCCCCGAACTTCTGACGAATGTTTTTCAACCAATGGAATGGATTCAGCAATCTAGGCATGAAGTTTTGGTTATAACCATTGGAAACTGCTTTTACTACTTACAGTTTGGAAAAGGTTTTGTTTCTTTATGAGTTTGGCAGCACAAGGGTATGCTGCACCAGGTTTTCGCAACAATTCAAACCTCTTATGACCTAGAGAACCAACCCCTGGACTATGATGATGAGCAGTTAATTGATAAGTGCTTTTTTTAATTTATAAAAATATTAAATTAAACTTTTTGTATGGGCCTTTTTTGAAAATACTTCCACTTAGTAAAGCATTGCTCTATAATTAGTCAAATCAAAATACACTAGAACCTGCCAAACATGACCACCTTTGAGACGGGGCTGCAGTGGTCACTACACATAACAGACTTTGGTGTAGACATGAAGAAGTCCCCACAAGCTCTCTCTCATAAAAAGTGGTCACTTTATTCAGGTGGCCACTTGACCAGGTTCCACTGTATATGTATGTATCTCAGTGGAATATATTAATGAAGTTATTAAAGGTTAAATTTTATTACTTACACATCTTTATTATTACTTTTTGACAAAAGGATTCCCACTTCTGGGGACCATATGTGAAAAAAAAAATACTTAAAGATCCCCTTTATTGTAAAATTCGAACACACATTTCTTTCGACTACCACAAATTCCCATGTGATCAAACAACAGTGCACACAAACTTATTTTAAACGGTGCCAGAACTCAGAATTTAATTCTAATGTTACTTCCTTTGTTAGTTTTTTTTTTTACTTTGGAAATTCCCCGAACATCCTGGCTCTCAATGCTAAAAAGTACAATACCTCAGCGAATATTGAACTTAGAAACATGGCATGTTTCTAATTGGACATTTCATGAAAGGGGACCCTATGCAGAAAGATAAATTTTGTATTTTTATACATATACAAACCTTTGTAAAATAACATGTTCATCATTCTTACATAATTTGAGCACTTTTTTTATTTAAAAGTATTTTTCTACAATTAACTGTTACAAAGATATTTGATATAACATCCGTTTTGAATCACTCTGTATATACAGTATAATATATAAGCAATATTTCTGAACTTTCAAGTTTTTAAATAAATATAAGTAAAACAATGAATAAATCAAAAGTATTAAGTCACTTAACCATTCTTTGGCAGTTCTTTGCGTCCTATCAAATCCCAGTTTGTTCCCCCACTGAATAATAAAGTTCCACATTTGGCATCGTCCTAAAATTTAAAAAGACTAAATTATAACAAGAAGATTAACAAAAACAGAAATAATAAATTTTTAATTCTTTTATTTAAACAGGCATAATAAATTACTAATTACAGGCAAAAATTAGAAACTAGCAATTTCATTCAGTATTCTCCATTTTCAAGCTTATATAGAGGAGCTGTAAAAATAAATTCTAAATAATATTTTGAGCTTTTCAAGAATGGCTGCCATTATAGTAAAGATTCAATCAACCAATCGGTGCATTATGAGCATTCTTATTGTTTGGATAGGGTGGTAACAAAATGCAAGAAAAACAATTCCCCTAATATTTTTACGTCCGTGTTGTCAGCAAGAAGATGAAAAATATCAAATGTACAAAAGCTGTAATATGTGAAAAAACCTACATAATTATAAAAGAAACATCAAAAATATAAACAAAAAAAAAAATTCATGCAGCCCTTGCCACTGAATACATTGAGATGAAGGCATCATACTATGATTTATGGGTCAAATGAGACCTAAACGGATTGTCTGCAGTGGGGACAGAACTGGAGATGCTAAGTGTTGAAATTTAACAAACATATGGAATTGAGTAGCTTCTCCAGGCGAAAAAATAATAAAATTTCCATAAAAAAGTTACTAATTACAAGACAAATTAAAAAAAAAAAAAATAAACACAAAACATAACAGTAATTTTATTTACTTAAACATTTCCGAAAATACCAAAGTTTAATCAGTCCAATTGTGTTTGTAAAAAATCCATTTGGATCTAGTTAAAGCCATAAATCATAGTGTAGTGCTCTCACCTCAGCGTATTGCCACTGACAGAGTATGAAATTGTGACACACCTTCTTTCCTGTATTATTCACTTCTGAAGAAAACGATTTTTTAATGGCAATAGCCACAATACTTAATAACGTAATTGTTAGTAGTCCGCAAGTGATTTGACATATGTAGTTGAACTCGTAATATCTCCAGTTCTATTCACCTCAGGAAATTCATTTTAATCTTTTTAAAACCACAATTATATAAA
>QLNU02012755.1:0-12528 GCA_006491805.2 Dysdera silvatica | reverse complement strand
AAAACTGGGTTGCCCGCTTGAAAACATCGTCTAGCTACGGGCCTTTAAGGCCTTTATGCGCCTCCCCACTCTCTAGACGAGCCACTTATGCCTGAAGCGTAAAAGCAGCAGATTAAAATGCAAAAATTTTGCCCGACCTAACTTCTCCCTCTGGCTACGGGCCTGTATACATTGCTGAGATAGGTAGGTTAGTGTGTTAGACCTATATATATATTGAAACTTAAAAAAATGTAGCTTACGTTGCTCGTCGTGTGTGTGTGTGGGGAGAGATTCTTACTATACGTGTAAATAGAGTTGCATGTCAAGGAGGGACACATGGGAGCGCTCCTTCACCTCCACCCAAAAATAAAATTAAACTAATGTAAATAAAATCAGTGTCAGGGCAAAATGCAAGAAATTCAACAAAATGTACAATGATTAATATCTACCCATATCTCACTGAAACAATTTTGTGGATCCGTCTTTGTTTCTTGTACATAGTTATGTTAATTTATCTTCGAAATTAAAGTTACCTTTCATTACAATATCAAAGTTTGGAGATTACGCTTTTGTGTCAATGGTGGGCGTGAACGATAGTTGAAATAAGAAAACTAATTTTTTAAGCACCTTAACGTTGACGGTTGCCGATACAATTGATATCATTATTCATCATTTTGAAAGTACTTTCAGTGATAAAAGCTTCTTGACCATCGGCGTGTATATATTGGGTAGTGTTCCTTGTAAGTATATGATGTGCATAATAACATCAGTGAAAAATAATGAATAATGACTTAAAAGGAAAATCTATTCTCGTAAATTTATATCCACAAACACTTGTTTTAAACCGCTGCGGCGATAATTTCTTCTGATATTTATCACTCTTTCCTTGATTTAAAGCAAAATTTGATTAAATTTTGAATATCATGGAACATTATTTCGCAGTTTAAAGACGCAAATAAGTTTGTCTGTCGCATTTTTTTTCTTTAAATTAAAGCGCTGTCATTTACTTACAAATATATAATAAGATAGCAAATATAATTAAAATTCATACAAGTATGAATCTTATGACAAAGATTACCTATACATTAAAAACTTATTTACTTCCAAATGCTTTTGCAATCTGTACTGTAAAGCTGTAGCAAGCAATATCTAGTTAATAAGTTTTCAGCATAAAATTATGATATTTTGATGAATATATGGTGTTTTTTTACTTCAGACAAATGATACACACATAGCCAACGTTTACAAAATAAGCCTCAGCAAGTGACGTCATGAGGGTTGAAATGGGTGAAGTAGCCGGCCAGATTATGAATACGTCGGTGAAGTGTGACGTTTCAATATGGCGCTGGGCACAAACAAACTGCCATTTGCTATGTTATGCCTATGAGATAGATTTAAAATGTTCTCGTTTTATGAAATTTCCGTGTTTTTTTCGGATCAGCCGAAACTGATCGAACGTGCAGAAAACGCCATACGTTCTTCGCATATTCAATCTTTTTGTTTTATGACCCTGATAATGAAGGAATGCGAGAACAAATTCATGCTTCCATGAAGAGTAAAGTATATAGTATTCAGATACTGTACTCTGTCTGCGTTTATGTATGCATATATATACACTGAAAGAGAAATTTATTATATACACGTATATTATTTCTCTGGAAGAGGTACATATTTGGTTGTGTAACTCTCAGTGCGCTTATAAAAAAATTTTGCAGGAAATTAAAGGGCCATAAAAACACTTGACAGATTCGTAACAAATTAAATTTTTTTCAATAATTTCATGAACGAAGAAGATAAATTGTTCTTTCAGTGTGTATATATACAAGATCCGTTTTTTTTTTCGGGGGGGGGGCTTGGTCGTACCTCACTTCAAGGAAATAAAAAATAAATAAATTATAAAAATTTATTTTAAGGGACCAGCCTTGACAAAAACCTGGCTACGTCGTTGATGGGGGTTATAATTATGGTTCAAGTTATTAGATATTCTGCCATATCCCCTACAGACAAAAAATAAATGGAAAATTAAAGATCTATAAAATCAAAACTGTAAATTTAAGGAGAAAGAATTGATTTTCATAAAAGATCAAAACATTTTTTAAAGAAAATGATTGAGGCATCAAGACTTATTAATATAACAAGAATTCTGAACAAAACTACCCAAAGTATATGGACATGTTTTGAATATATATACATATATTAGCCCTCCACCAAAAAAAAAATTTTTTTTCAAATAAAATACAACGAATTAAATGGTTGGTTGCTTTTTGGTTTTACGGCTCAAAGACTACAGTGGTCATGCTGCGCCGGGACCTACTGTTTTCCGAGGAATCCGAACCTCTTAAGGCCTAGGGAACCAAACCCCGGACTACAGTGAGCAGTGCGGAATTAAATGCTTTTGTAACCTACATGAACACAAAAGTTTGAATAAAAACTAGATATAAAAATTTATTAAACAAACCACTAAATTTAAAATTCAGCTTCCTAATTCTCTTACGTTAATATCAGAAATTTGGTCCAACGTATAGGCGAATACAGAAAAAAAATCTTGGGGCGAAGAGAGAGGCACGGTACTATATAACTAACTTCACATTCCTACATTTTGTGACTTACTCTAAAATATAATTGGAAGAGTTAATGGCTAATGACTATTTTGTGAACTATTTAAAAATACAGGCAGAATTTATTTATTTTTTTTAAATTCTAATGCAGTTGGGAAGATTTTTTTTAAAACATTGATCTCATTATTGTCCCATCCCCTGAATTCGTGCAAAAGTACTCAAATGAAGTTTTCCTTTAATATATATATATATATATATATAATTTTTTTTTTTTATTTCAAAAATTCTGTTTTTGAGTTTATATATATATATATATTTTAAAAACGATAAAAAATCTTCTCAGTACATATGTATATCACAGAGAAAGCGCATATAGAGGGCTTTAAAATGAGCTCAAGATGAGCTTTTTAGCTAAAACAGGTGCTTAGATATTTACATGAATGTGACTCAAGATCACTGAAAAAGTTATTTTATTTTTTAATTTCCAAAATTAATTCCAGGAAAACGGAACCTCCGAAAACTATGAAAATTTGCAATTTGCTCCATAGGTAAATAAAAATCAAAAATCATTGGAATCTGAAAATTAAAGATCTATGTCCCGGTAGATTTGACTTGGATGACCTTTGATAGAAATTATACATATTTGGACATTTTTGCCCAAAGTGCATGTTTGCGTTTGTCTTTTGGTAATCTATAAAAAGAACATTCATTCCTGACAGCCCGGTGGTTGCAACAAGCTGCAAAACATAAAACCATTTTTATTTGCAAGCTTAAGAAATGCTAATTACTACGATCGTCAATGTTAAGTCAATGGGCCCAATCTGTTGTTTGTGCCCAGCAGCCATGTTGTGACGTCACGACTTCACCGACGTATTGAAGGAACAACACTGAAAATTAAAATGTTTGTTCCCGTACGGCTGGTGATGGTGAAGCATGCGGTTGCCACGCTTATTCTGTAACAGGTATGTTTTTCACGCATTATTTTTTCCAATTTTCAGAATTTTTTATGTAGCAATAAATGTTTCTATATTTTAATATTGTTGTCGTTGTGGGTCCCGCCCGCACTACATGAAATGTAGAGCCCAGGGCTGAGCCCTTCACGTCTCTAGTGGGTACAGAATATCTATATATTTTTTTGTAAGATATTGGTAAACTTACTAGAATCACATGAATTAATTAATAAAGTAATTGGACCAACTGGAACAACATTGACAAAGTTCTTCTGCAATTGATCTAATTTTCACAAATGTAATTTATAGTTCAACGTCATTACTAGATGATATAATATGCAGTCATCGAGTAATCCTATTAAAAATAAAAACTAATATTCAACGACCAGAAAAAAATAATAAAATAAATAAAATGAACTCCTACCATCCACTATTATGAAATGTTTTCCAAACGGTTTTTGGACCCAATTCTATTCTTGAAATCATGGGTTCCTTTAGTGGAGGAACCAGTCCCCACAATGTTGGTGTTAGGGTTCCATATCCCACTTCAATTTCAAACAAAATGCCTTCTACTGGCATATTGTCCCCCACCCCAATATTTTTATGCCGTCGGCGCCAATGCTTGAAATCGCTGTAAGCCAAGTAGAAGGGGTCACACACACCTATCTGCTTACTAAAGGCATCAGATAACCAAGGCACCGCACCCTGTTATATCAAAAAAGTTTGCAATAGCGAATATGGAAAAAATAAGACGATTTCCAAAGACACATGTTAATCTTTATCTATTGTTTACAGGGGGAAGATGGTTTTGACAGCTTCCAAAAATGTAGGTAATTCCTTTTTGTAATTAATACATTTATAGTCCATCATGGCAGCATCCAGAAAGGAAGTTGGTGCTATCGGCGACAGCGCTGGGGGATTGACTTACGCCAAAAAGACATATGATTAACAATTGTTTCTCTCACTCTGGACTGCTAAACAAGATATTTCATAACGTTTCTTCCAAATGCAAAGACAATTATTTAGCTCTCATGATAGCCTCTGAACGGTTTATAAACTTACTTTAAAAAAAATTATATCTTATTTACTGATGATTTAATTTTAACAAATTGACAGTTTCGTACGATTATTAAATACTACATATTTTAAAATCCTCTAGTGACAAAGAACAAATCTGTGTTGCTTATCGTGCAAATGAAATAAAATAGAAAAATAAACGAATCATGTTTTAAACATTCGTTTAAAAAATATCAAAACAACTACCGCCATATTTGCCTGAAACAGAGAAGAAACCTTCTTTACCAAAATGTTTAGAACAAACAACCATTCGATTAGAAATATTTTTCCTATTCTTAAACGCCGAAGCCATTCTTTGCGACAATCCACACTTTCTCGAACACTACGTAAATTAATTACAACTGTCTTTTCATTGTTACGAGGAAAGTTATGGAAGCTCAAGAGTGGATATTTAGATTCTTTCGAATGACACTGTGGAACACAGCAATTGGTGTTATGTTTTTTTTTTTTTGTTTTTTTCTCGCCATCAATCTTTTTTTCCATGCCGTTTAAGCCGTTCAACGAATGCGAAGTAAATGATTTATTTCGGAGTATCGGTTGTGAACTTTGCGTCAATGACCGCCAGATGGCGTATCGAAGGTCTGGCGTTGGCAATTGCTTCACGGTATTCCTTCGCCATGAAGAAATTTTCACTCGATTAACTTAAGGAAGAAATACGCCATTAAAAAAACTGTTTTGGGTGAATTCTATTGCACCAACTTTATTTTTTAATTTGCTATGCAAGGGTTTAATGCATTCTATGCAAAACTTAAATGTGCACCCGTTTCTTAGAATATAGCGTTATCAATAAGAATTCGCAATGAGGCAAACGTTCGAGATGAGAAACTTCGTCCAGCGTATATAGAGTAACAAACTTCCGCCCAAGAAATTAAGGAAACTTAAATCTCAACATTGGCTGGATTAGTGACAATTTTTTAGCCTTTTATTTTAGTATACCAGCGTCCCTCCAGCAAATATTCATGAAATGGAAAATATTAAAGAAAACAACTACTTTATATTTTTATATAAAATATAAATTAATTGTTTTGTTCAATATATTCATATGTCACATATAATATCGTTGAAAAAAAAGAATAATAATATATACATAGCAGTATAGTATACAAATCTACATGCAAATGAAAAAAATAAGTTCAAAAATTTTAAGCGTAGTATAATTTAATTAACAGAAATCGTACTTCTTTTGGTTGGACCTTCGCTGTCCCTCATCAGGAGTACGTATGTATCATATGTATTCCTGACGAGGGACGACCAATATATCTATCAGAGATAATTTACCCATATTTATATATGTGTTCTAATAACATATAATTTAAATTTAGATAAGTACATCATACATAAATTTAATTTAATAATATATAATTGTAATTATCCGATTTTGATGGTTATTGAAATATACGGGGACAAATGTCAATACGGGCGGGAGCTAGAAGAATCTGAAAAAATTATCTGAAATACGGGAGAACCCGTTAAATGCAGGAGAGTTGGTCGCTGAAAGCGTTCACGAAACAAAACTGGAGTATGTACACAATTTAATAATCAAAAACAAATTTTCAGTTTGTTGGAATGTGCCTCTAAGATTTTTATGTCCTATGAGAACGCTGAAGTTTGCCTAATAGGTGGGTCGGTTTTATGTCTTGGGTCGGATTCTCCAGATGGGATCGTCTACTTAAGGTTTGGATTCCTTATAAACCTGTATGTTCCTATCCTCTGTCCGTACCAGATTATGATCACAAGGTTTTAAAGTAAAGCCAGCCGTTTATAAACAAGACCGAGCACTTTTGCTTAATTCTGTCAGATTATGTTGGATGTTTATGTTTTGTGATCGCTCTTATTAAGTATTTTTATTTATTTGGTAACGAAGACGGGTATTATTTTGATTTGTGTTTTTGAATTTCAAGTTAGTATTAATGTTATGAAACTTAACAACAAATTATTTTTTGTATTTTAAAATTAGAACTCTACACACCGAGGCGAGATTTAAAACGCATACATACATATATATATATATGTGGGCTAATAGTTGTATTTGTTTAAAGATAGAGATTATAAAAAAATGGGCGCTAGTACAGATACCATCCCATTTCGTTTGTAGTGGGAAGTGTTTCCAGCCCACATGGCAACTTTGTCATGGCTTGCTGCCTTGTTGCTTAACTTCACATTACAGGCTCCGCCCCTTAACTTCCTCCATCCTACTCCCAGCCTTCACCCCTAACCTCTCTCCTTCACTCCTACCCCTCTAACCTCTCTCCTTCACCCCTACCCCTCTTCCTCATGTTCTTTCTCCTTCCTTCCATGTTCCTTCCCCTTTCCACCTCCCAACACCTGTTTTCTTGGCAGTCTCTTCCTACTCCCCCTACCCCTCTAATCCCTTTCCACTCCCAACCTCTACCCCTGTCACCTTTTAACCTTCCCTCTCTTCTCCTTCCCTTCCCCTCCCCCTTCTCCTTTTTCTCAGTGCAAGGAACAAAATAAAAACGGCATACTAACTTTTATTCCTTTTATCCATTGGATAACTTCACCTCTTTAACTACGCTGTCATCCATGTTAGGCCTAGCGTACAAGTGCACCTTGCAAACCGAGCCCTTCTACTCCGAATCAAACAAACCTTCTCCCACAAACCAATCCAACAACATTCCTCTTCCATTTCAACCGCAATTGAACAAAAAAATCCATATTAAAACATTCTGATATCTTTCCAATCGCTGAAACACTTCCATGACACTCACAAGAACGACGAAGCAGCTTCAAAATGTCTTACCACTGCCACAGAGAAACACCGTTGATGTCCCATCCTGTGTGACATCACGCATCACGTGTTAAAATCACTGACGTGAAAACCCCCGCCTACAGCGACTTTCCTTCTCATTTCCAGGGGAAAATTGAACTTCTGGGACTGTATCTGTACTACCACCAAAAAATGCAGCATTGCACAAACATGCATTGAAATCATATGTGCAAATTCAATTGTAAAAAATAAGTAATATATTTCACAACAGCACATCAATTACTTAACAGTTGTTATCTGGTAAAACTACAGATGTATCCCTTGTTTTGTCGCCAACTTATTGCCAAAATTGTTGCTATACTCTTAAAATGGAGGGAAAGTTTTGTGGAGCATTGAAAATATGCGCATGCATGTGGCAGTTGTATTGTGGTGTCGTAGTGTCCATTCCTGCCAGTGGTGGTTTTTGAGTTGTAGCAATAGGATGAGCAAACGTTTAAATATTTTTGTAATGGATTGGAATTCATAGTTTGTTTTAGACGGAGAGGGGGTATAGGAGGAAGAGGTATGAGCGGAAGCAGTTCGAGGAGAGGTTTGGAGGGGGGAAGATGAGGGGAATGTGGAGTATCGCATTGTCGGCAATAAGAAGCAGTTGGACTCACACTTCGCAAATCGGTCTTGATCAGCTGTTGGACTCGTACTTCGCAGAAAGTAAGGGGTGGGGGAGGTATGAGGGAATCGTGGAGTGTTGGTGCTGAAAGGCTATTTGACTCGTACTCCGCAGAGTATATGTAGAGGCGTCACAAAAAGGAAGTGGAGGAAATTATTCCTAAAGTCATAATAAATCAGACACTTAATGACAGAAGTAAGTTTTTTTTTATTAAAAAAAATCTGAAAAGAGTATAATAGGTAGTAAACTCAGTATAAAATGTAATTACTCCTTAAAAAACATGACAGCCTGGAAGCGAGCGTGTGATGACAGAATCCGGGAAGTAGGTTGCCACAGCAGGGTTGCTACACCTTAGCGACAAATCGCACAGGAGATATATTTGTAGTTTGGCCCTGTTAACTTGTTGGATTGATGTCCAGTTCCAGAAAACCTGACCATGCATGGTAGTTCAGAAATATCGTTAATCCCATCTTATAGTGCAATTTTAGAACCTAAAGCTACAAATATTTTATACGGCAGGCATTCGCCGGTCATACGACATTAAATTGCAGACTACCAATAGCATATATTCCAGGGGATCTAGATAATCCCAGCTGGACCAGCTAGTTTTTTGTGTTTGAACAATTTTTCACAGAAATTGTTTTCTGTAGAAAAATTCATTGAAATAGGGCTCTGTTATACATTGAAAAAAATCATAGAAACAGTTTTGGTGACACTACATAATCCACCTCCTATTGAAATTTTTTGAAGTGTTGCAAAAAGCGGATGGCAACCATGCCATGGTGACCTACCGCCATGTTATTTTCTGTGTTTTTTGGGCCTCATAATTTTCCTGAATCAATGACGGGGATGTATTAGTGAAGGGTTAGTCGGCGGGATACCCCCATGCACACACACCTAACATCAAGCTTTGCCCTTGCTGCCTGATCGATCACATTAGTGATGTGTTTCCTAAATCAGTAAAATGTTGAATCCGTAAAAACCTGCAAAATCGTAAATAAAAATTTCGGAAGCACTCACCTAGTGATCTTGAACAGTGCTGTGTGATGAAAAAATGTTTTTTATGGCTCTGAGAAATGCCGGAAATAACTTCTGCCTATCCGTTTTTCGGCGACACCACGTAAATACTACAAAGTAATCTGCAAATCATGTCATCCACATGAGGCCTAGCCCACAGTCTCATCTGTTGCTTGAATACCGGACACTCATACCCCAACGAAATTATTCCCTCTTCCATGGCCTACTCAAGCACACTTCTCTTTTCATTCAAACGCAATTCCACAAAAAAAAAATGCATAAAAAAAAACGACGTATCTGTAACGCTTAAAAGGCTGAAAACTCGGATATTTGGTTAGTGGCGACTGGCCAGCAGGGCTCTTTTTATTAGGGACCACTTTAATGAAGTTAGTAGCCACTTTTGTGTGGCTATAAAATCCTATATAATTTGTTTGTATATTAAATAAACATGACTTTATAAATATAAAATACCTTTGACTGACTGATCTTGCATCTTTTATATCCCTACATATTTTGTTCTAATTATTATCTACATTCTATTAATGTAATTAAAAATAAATCATTTAGGAATATATATACAGTAGAACTTCCATATAGCGAAATTCTCTATGTAGCGAAGTTTTGATAAATCCTCATGGGTATTACGTTTGAAAGTGTTTCTATATAATGAAATTTTTAACGACCAAATCAGAAAATAGAGTGGTCATGTCAGCGATATCGGGTTCCTTAATATCATGGGAATGCAATACGATTTTAAGGTAAGTGGCAAACAAACAGAATGAGGCACGTCTAAGGGACTTTAAATTCCTTAATAGAGAGTTTTCCTCAGTACACATGCCTGTATCTGGTTGCCCTATACAGTGCAAAGCTGTTAGGCTAGGAACAGGTCCCTATTGTCCTTGAATACACTGTACTGTTTGAACAGCAGTACTTGTCACGCTTTCTTGCTCATTTAATTTCCAAAAATCCAGACTTTGCAAATTTCCCATAGAAGTACTAACACTTTTATGATGAATCAACGTCACCATTTGTTGTGCAGCAGGATATTAGAATTTTTTTTTACAAAAGCATGAATGTGTGTGAAAGAAGCATTAAATACGTTTTCATTTTAAGATAAGAATTTTTCAACTCTCTTTTTTTTTTTTTTATATGCATGTATATTTCACACTTAAAAACATCTATTTTTAAATGGCTCAATGTTATTTATGAGAAACAGTCGTTTACTGAAAAACGGGATTTTAATTGTGGTATCATATTGTCCTTCTCTGGTTAAGGAATACATCATTTCCACATAGCGAATTTTCTATATGACGATTTTTTTTTATGGAACCATCCATTTCGTTATATGGAGGTTCTACTGTATATACTTATCTAAAATTAATAGCCAGTTTAAATCTTCTTTACACATGCCTAAAAATACTAATTTTGGCCACACTGCATATTACTTCCTTGCTTCTGTCGCCAATCTCCCCAACTTTTTTCTGGAGTTCGAAACCGCATCATCATCGGTAATCTACAAATCTGGTAGGAATTTTTAACACCCTTTTTTTTTTTAAAAGTACTTACTTACGTATTGGGGGTATGCTTTTTACGGTCGTTGGAAATGCCAGGAACATGTTTTCTGTCTTCTCTGCATGTCGTTTTCTCCACATGGATTCCACAAAATATTAATCAAAATGGTATCGCTGCAGCACACAACAGACGCCCAAAACCTATCCTACCCAACAACAAAATATCTCTGGGGACGCTACATCCAGAAGCTTCTAAACGAACACACACATAAAAGGGATGGAACTAATCTCTAAAAAACACTTCACTAAGTTTTGAGACGTCCACATCTGTAAAAACCACTGATTCAACATTTAGATTATTCAGAAGTACTCGAAGACTCTCTGAACGGACTGCGAAGCCATAAGGCCGAAGCTGGGAGAGAGGTCTCCCCACCACCCACTACCCCTTCTCTGATTCACGTAAGAGAATTTTACATAAAACTCGATAACAGTGATCTTCTGACAATACTCCGAAAAAACAAGAAATGCTCTACCACCTCTGTGATAAGCTCCTGTGCAGAAACGGCTCAGTACAGAAATCTTATATCTGTTTTAAGAGTATAGCATGAGTTTTAGCGACATTTGATTCACCTTAGCGACAAAGAAGTAATATGCCATGTCCCCCTAATTTTGAAAAATTCAGATAACACTTGTACATAAATGCCTCAAGATTGAGAGGACAAAGACATATTTTATTTATTTTTCACACTTTTACTTAGTGATTAAAATTTGATCACCTGCTTTTCACTGAATCTGACCACTACAAATTTATTGCAGGTATGGTATCAAAGTGTTCAACTGAAACTTTTGCATGTTTCACTATCAGTCTATATTCTGCACGATTACATTGGGAAACGAACTGGCGAGTGTTACGTCAACCGAAGGCGTATTTTTAATTGAAATTGCTCGATGTTTCCCCGCCCTGTGGCTAGTGGTGACTGTGAATTTTAACCTTTACGTAGCAGGTGCAATTGGTGTTAGAGGCACAGAATGGTGTAAGCATGATGTCAGAGTATGATGTCACAAGCCGATCAACTGAATTTCTCTACCAATTTCAGGAGAAGGGGAAGCTAGGGAGTGGAATGTGCAGTTACACTTCAGTTTTGACCAAACAGAAAAATTGTCCTTTCTTCAGGCTGTCTTTGAGAGTAATAGTTGACGATGGAAACCCCATTAAAGCTGTTGAAAGGCGTCTTTCACTTCCTGAGATGGGGAAACATACGTAATGCTTTTTATAAACATTAGATTTATTGGCACCTGGAAAAAGTTAGTGAGCATGCATTTTAAATTTTGGCCATTAAAAATACACTATCACTTAGATGCATGGGTGCAATATAGGGGGTTTGATCTCCCCCCTACTAGCCATTGTTTAAAATTTTAATTTACCTGATTCTGCTATGCTTCTCTTTTGAAAGTACAACAATGAATTTTAGGTGACAGTTTCAACACCTCTAATTATGAACCAATGAATCAGTAATGCTTTTAGGAGCAGGAGAATTATGTGTTGTGTATTGTGTATGCATGCATGAATTTGAGCACCCAAGCTGTGCATGATGTGGTTGTAAAACTGTCTGTCCCCCCCATTGGTCTGTTCAAACCAATAGTTTCTACAAAACTTTTGAAACGACTGAAATGTTCTCCACTGTTATTGATTTCAGTAGAATTTTACTTTTGTTTTAAAAAGCGAAGCAGTGCAAATCAGAGTCAATTGATTTTGTCATTTCTCAGTTTTGCTGTTGACTTCATTACTGTTCTGTTAGGTGTGCATTATTATTTTCAGTTCTGTTATTAAGCATTGAACTGATTCATGGCTATGGATGCAGAACTGTGGATTATTGTTTTAATTCTGTAATTTAGCCTCCCCTACATTTTCTATTTTCAAATTTGTGTTTAGCTCCCCTAAATTCTCAGCCCTTCCTTAAAATTACTCATGTGGGCACCCACACTTAGGTGGTATTATCGTCTCTTTTTGCAATAGAAGCTTTTAAAATTCATACAGAAA
>QLNU02012746.1:0-10268 GCA_006491805.2 Dysdera silvatica | reverse complement strand
ACATGAGGCATACTGTATGTTACTTATATAACTCCAAAATAATTTGCTTACCTTCTTTAAGGCGTTTGAAAAGTATATCTGCAAATTTAAAGGTTTCGCCAGGTATCACGATTTTAATCATACGATTAATTTTAAAAAAAAGAATGATCGAAATCAAAATCTGTTGCAGATTTTGCAATGCTTTAAGTTGAATTTTTTAATTTATTTATTAAAATAAGTTTAAATTAATTTTTTAAATAAATCAGTGATTTAAATCTGATTTAAGTTGATTTTTCAATGCTCATGAAAAAATAATTTTAAATAAAAATTACTTTTTTTATCATTTTTTAAAACACAGTGCAAGTAAAAACAACTTTTTTGATGACTTCAAGACAGTTGTTTGCATGCAGTGCATGGTCAACTATTTCTGAAGATCAAGTAGTGTGTGCTTATTAGGTATTTCCTTGATCTAACAGAAGAGAGCATATTCAAATTAGGAATGTGGCGAATAGCGATTTTGCTCAATAGTCAAATATTTGTTTAGCTTCAAGGATGGATACCAAATATTCGGCGGCCAAATATCAACTTCTTTTAAATTTCATTAAAAATGTAAACAAATTGTATTTGTCACGTTTTAAATCAAGAATAAAATTAAATCCTACTTTTTAATCCTTTAAAATTACTTTTATTGTTCATATGCCATACCTTGTTTAAAGAACAGGGTGCCAGCGTATCCGTAGCCAGGGTGGGGTTTTGGGGGTTGTAATACCCCCATCTCAATGAAATTTTGTGTATTTAAGTAGGAATATATGAGTTGTAGCTCTATAACCCCCCCCTCATTTTATGATCTTTCTACCTACGCCTATGGGTGCCAGTATTAAAAGAAAGCTCATTTCACTTATGGAAACTATGGACACTAGATGTAATGAACAAATACAGATAGTTTCAAAAAATTCTGGAAAGCATCAAAAATCTTTGAATTCTTTTTGGAATTGCTTTTCTGAGATCAGGAGATCATCAGTGCCAAACAAAAACAATCAGTTAGAAAATTCATCTCATACACTAGAAGTGAAACCCTTCTTGAACAGTCACTTTTAGAAAGGACGTAATGTCTACTAAACTGGTGGAAGGCAAATTCAAAAAACTTTCCTAGACTTGCACACTTGGCTAAAAAATACCTTTCTGCTAATGCAAGTACAGTATTCAGTGAATGTCTATTTTCAGAAGCAGGCAATACAGTCGAACCTCATTAAGACGAATTACTTTTAATACAAACTTTTTACTGAAGTCCCGTCAGATTGTATAACATACAATCTTTTCCGGATAAAACGAATTACTGTTAATACGAACAAATTGTCTGTTCCTCTTGGTGTTCGTCTTAACGAGGTTAGACCATATATATATATGAAAAATAATAATAGTTATTTCTGAAAATCTGAAAAAGTACTATTTTTGCATCACAATTTCAGGTAGTTTAATGTATAATATTTCTATAACTCACTTAAAAATATTCCACAAAATAAAATTATTTTGATGTTTGCGATGATTACCTTTAATAAAATTATCTTGATGTATTGCTTAAATATTTGAAGCAGCCAGATTCTGTGAATAGTCTATTGAGGAATGTTGACGGTTATAAATTGAATAAATTTTGTTTGAGTTCTACGATGCAAGGGCAGCAAGGGTCATGCTATACTAGGATGTGCAATTTTCCAAAGAAGCCGAACCTCTTTAAGGCCTAGAGAACCAACTTCCTGATTACGATAAGCAATTAATCGGTAAGCATGTTTTTTGGGGGGGAAAGGGGTTTCGAACTTGGGATAACTGCATGCCAGGTAAACATGTACTTTGCAAGGCCTTCGAATAAATAATTTATTTCAATAATTATGTGATAAGGATAGTGTACTTGTACAAGTAATTAAAATTAATTATATATATATATATAAAAGAAAAAAAAAAGTTTTCCTCGCCCATTCTTGGCGGTAACAGGCTTTGGGACGGGCAGAGCGCCATGTTCCCAAGCCTCTTTTTACATCACTTCTTAATGTGCCATGTCTAGAAACTTCCTGACAATGTGACACGTGTTTAGGATTGTGGCTTTTTGTATTTCAATGTAGGTGTTTGGGTCAATGTTGAGTATCTCCAAATTCGTCGCAAGCGTTTTTGGTACTATCCCTGTTGCTGAGATGACTAACGGGATGATGAAGATCTTTTCCATACCCCATATATCTCGTACTTCATGTCTGAGATCTTGGTACTTGGTGATTTTCGTTGTGTAGGTTGTCTGTATGTTATTGGTGTTGGGTACTGCTATGTCGATTAGGTACGTGGTCTTATTCGATTTATCGACGAGGGTTATGTCAGGACGGTTATGTGGGACTGTCTTGTCTGTTATGATTGCTCTATCCCAGTAAAGCTTGTGTGTTTCGTTCTCATGCACGGTCTCTGGCTCATATTTGTAGTACGGGCATTTTTCTGTCAGAAAGCCAGCATTCGCTGCCAATTTCTGGTGGACTATTTTCGCTACTTGATCGTGCCTATGTTTGTAGTCTGACTGCGCAAGGATCTTGCATCCTGCCATCACGTGTTGGATTGTCTCCGATGCCGCATGACAGTGTCTGCATTTGTCGCTTTCTATGTCTTTTCTCTGGATGAATTTCTGATTGTTCCTTGTTGCGATCACTTGGTCTTGGATGGCTAGCATGAATCCTTCTGTCTCTGGCTGGAGAGTGCCTTTGGCCAGCCAAGAATTTGATGCCTTTTTGTCAACGTGTGGTTGTTGCAGGTCATTGTAGTGCCTGCCATGTAATGGTTTTCCGGCCCAAGTTCTTAGTTTCTGTTCATTGGCTGTTTCCAGGACACGCTCTTCGTTACTACACAGGTTTAGTGGCGTGTAATTTGCATCTGCTTGTATTATGGCTTGGATGAGTGGCGATCGGGGACTCTTCAACTGGAAGTATTGCCTCATGCTCTGGATCTGCTTGTCATGTAAGTCTTTGAGGTCCGCTTGTCCGCGTCCTCCTTCTTCCAGGGGTAGTGTTTGCCGTTCAATTGCCGTTGCAGGGTGTAGTTGTCCGGCTCTTCTTTGGATGGTTCTCATTTTCCGCTGGAGTTGTTTTAGTTCAGTGTTGGACCATTTGATGATCCCGAAGGAGTAGGTGAGCACTGGTACCGCATATGCGTTAATGGCTTGCGTGGTGTTCTTCCCGCTTAGTTTCGTCTTCACAATTCTTCTCAGTCTTTCTTGGAATGCTTGCGTGAGCTGGACTTTGAGTTTCTTGTGCTCCTGCTGCCGTTTTTGCATTATCCCTAGGTATTTGTAGGTTTCGCCCTCGTCCAAGATCTTCAGTAGTCTCCCGTCTTCGAATTCGATGCCTGGTAAATCTTCTTTTCTATTCTCCTGTATTTTGCACTTATCGAGGCCGAATTCCATTCCTATGTCCTTGGAGAATGTCTCTGTTATACTGATGAGTTGTCGGAGTTGGGTGATTGTTGGCGCGTATAGCTTGATGTCATCTACGTACATGAGGTGGGAGACTTTATGTAGGTTTCTCTTGTCTTTCTTCAGCATGTATCCGTATTTACTTGCGTTCAGCATCCTTGACAAGGGGTTCAACGCCAAGCAGAACCACTGGGGGCTTAGTGCGTCTCCTTGAAAGATTCCGCGGCGGATGGGGATCTCGGCCGTTTCTATTTTACTGTCTGGCGTGTTTAGCTGTAACCGGGTTCTCCATTGTTTCATGCTGCTCTGTAGGAATCGGATGATTGAGGGATGCACTTTGTATATGCTGAGTATTTCAAGAGCCACGAGTGTGGAACAGAGTCGAAAGCCTTCTTGTAGTCTATGTATGCGGTGTTGAGTTTTCGCTTTTGTTTTCTTGCTTTTTCTAGGATAACTGAGTCGACGGTAAGCTGCTCTTTACATCCCAGAGTCCCTTTCTGGTATCCCTTGTGTTCTTCCGTCATTAAATTGTTGCTTTCGCTGTGCCGGCTAATTTTTTCAGAGATGCACCCCGTGAGTATGTTGTACAGGGTGTTAAGGCACGTAATGGGTCGGTATTTCGCTGGGTTACTGGTATCCTGGTCCTTCGGTAGGAGGTAAGTTATTCCTTTGCAGAGGAATTCAGGCATTTTGCTGGGGTCTTCAATTATCGCCGTAAGTTCCTTGGCTAATGGGCCATGGGTGCTGGTAAATTTCTTGTACCAGAAGTTGTGTATGCCGTCAATACCGGATGCTTTCCAGTTGTGCGTACGTTGGATTACCTGCTGGAGTTCCTCTATCGTGATGCCCGTATACTCCATCTCTTCTATTCCCCTCGTAGCCTCCATTTCTTGCTGAATCCAGGGGGCACTTTTGTGCTGTACTTCATTGGACCATAGTGTCTTCCAGAAGGTCTCTATTACTGCTGGCTTTGGGGCTTCGTACTTGTCTTTGTTCGCTGGGGTCTCTCGAAGCTTCCTGTAGAAGGCCTTCTGGTTTGCTTGGAATTGCATGTTCTGTTGTTTTTTGTTGGTACAGTCTTTGTATCTTCGGAGTCTTCTGGCATATACACCCAGTTTTTGTTTGAGGGTATCCAGATATTCGCTGATGTGTTTATTGGGCTCTTCGTGTCTTGTATGGGTCCTATTTCTCTTAAGGGCCATCTTCACTTTCCTCACTAATTTCTTACCCCTATTTCCCTGCATGTACTGAGTTATTCGCCCTATGCTGCTGCCTTGGAGCTGCGGATCTGGCGTGGGTAGGCTTTATTACCTCTATTAATGACCTTATACCGCCGGTACCCATTGGCGCGTGATGCCGCTATTGCTGCACAGTATATGGCGGTGTGTATTTCCTGCAGGGAGTTGTGGTTCTGTAGGTGTAGTGGCAGAGTATGTTCATTGAGGATTTTGGTTGCTTTGCAGGGTTTCCAAGATGCCGGTTGACGTGGTATTCTTGGCCTTGTTGCGGCATCCGAGCCTTCATATTCCGCAGGGCACATTGGAAACCTTCTTCCATTTTCTCCACGTCCCTCCTCTCTTTTTCTTCTATGCTTGGTTGGAGCGGTTCTCTTGCGCTAACAGCTGGTGCTTCAGGGTTGGCCACACTGGTTGACGTGTTTGCCAGGTCATTGGCAACTTCATCTCTTAACCTTTGTAGTATGGGCTCTGCTAGGAGGTTTCTGGTTATTATGTTCCTACGTTGGGTTGTTATCCTTTCTATACTGATGTCCAGGTGTGGGTATTGTTGTGCGAATTTGGCGTGAAGTGTGGGTCTGTAATTTGTCATGTCTGTTTCTAGCTTTGTAATCGTATAGTAGGTGCGCATGATGTAGGTGTTCATATCTATTGTCCATGACATGCGCTGGCGTGCTCTTTCAGCCCTAGTGGTTGCACCTATACTAGGCTGCAAAGCACTATGGGCTCTGTTGGTTCTAGTAGCCGTACAGTTGTAGGCACCGCTACAACTGCCGGCACCTCCAAGAAGAGACTGTTGCATATTTTTTGAACAGACGCCTCTGCTTAAAGTCCGAATGCGGTTCTGATTCAAGAGCGCGACAACCGATTCTCCATTCATATTTTCATTATGGTTCATATCATCAGAGTCTGAGATAGCCTTTTTCACGTAGCTGGGTTACCAAGAGTTATCCCAACGGCGTTCCGGATGCTGGCATGTCGTCAGCAGGCTACAAATCCGGTTTTAATGGCCCAATGGTATTTTTATTCATTATTAATACTTTCACCGATCAAGACATCGCGCCATGAGCGTAGTAACGCTGTTTTTTTTTTTCCCCATACTGGGGATCGAACCCTTGGCTCTAGCAAACACCTCCTGGTTAGTAGGTTTGCGCTTATACCACTGGGCCATCTCGACATATATATATATACCAGTAACCCAGCGAAATACCGACCCACTATGTGCCTCAACACCCTGTATAAGATACTTATAGGGTGCATCTCTGAAAAAATAAGCCGGCACAGCGAAAGCAACAACCTAATGACCGAAGAACAAAAGGGATGCCAGAAAGGGACTCTGGGATGTAAAGAGCAGCTTACCATCGACTCAGTTATCCTGGAACAAGCAAGAAAACAAAAGCGAAAACTCAACACCGCATACATAGACTACAAGAAGGCTTTCGACTCTGTTCCGCACTCGTGGCTCCTTGAAATACTCAGCATATACAAAGTGCATCCCTCAATCATCCGATTCCTACAGAGCAGCATGAAACAATGGAGAACCAGGTTACAGCTAAACACGCCAGACAGTAAAATTGAAACGGCCGAGATCCCCATCCGCCGCGGAATCTTTCAAGGAGACGCACCAAGCCCCCAGTGGTTCTGCTTGGCGTTAAACCCCTTGTCAAGGATGCTGAACACAAGTAAATAACGAATACATAATGCAGAAAGACAAGAGAAACCTACATAAAATCTCCCACCTCATGTACGTAGATGACATCAAGCTATACGCGCCAACAATCACCCAACTCCGTCAACTCATCAATATAACAGAGACATTCTCCAAGGACATAGGCATGGAATTCGGCCCCGACAAGTGCAGAATACAGAAGAATAGCAAGGAAGATTTACCAGGCATCGAACTCGAAGACGGGATACTACTGAAGACCTGGGATGAGGGCGAAACCTACAAATACCTAGGGATAATGCAAAAACGGCAGCAGGAGCACAAGAAAGTCAAGGTCCAGCTCACGCAAGCATTCCAAGAAAGACTTAGAAGCATTGTGAAGACGAAACTGAGCGGGAAGAACACCACGCAAGCAATTAACGCATATGCGGTACCAGTGCTCACCTACTCCTTCGGGATCATCAAATGGACCAACACTGAACTAGAACAACTCCAGCGGAAAATGAGAACCATCCAGAGAAGAGCCGGACAACTACACCCTGCAACAGCAATTGAACGGCAAACACTACCCCGGGAAGAAGGAGGACGCGGACAAGCGGACCTCAAAGATTTACATGACAAGCAGATTCAGAGCATGAGGCAATACTTCCAGTTGAAGAGTCCCCGATCGCCACTCATCCAAGCCATAATACAAGCAGATGCAAATTACACGCCACTAAACCTGTGTAGTACCGAAAAGCGTGTCCTCGAAACAGCCAACGAACAGAAACTGAGAACTTGGGCCGGAAAACCATTACATGGCAGGCACTACAATGACCTACAGCAACCACACGTTGACAAGAAGGCATCAAATTCTTGGCTGACCAAAGGCACTCTCCAGCCAGAGACAGAAGGATTCATGCTAGCCATCCAAGACCAAGTGATCGCAACAAAGAACAATCAGAAATTCATCCAGAGAAAAGACATAGAAAGCGACAAATGCAGACACTGTCATGGGGCATCGGAGACAATCCAACACGTCATAGCAGGATGCAAGATCCTTGCGCAGTCAGACTACAAACATAGACACGATCAAGTAGCGAAAATAGTCCACCAGAAATTGGCAGCGAATGCTGGCTTCCTGACTGAAAAATGCCCGTACTACAAATATGAGCCAGAGACCGTGCATGAGAACGAAACACACAAGCTTTACTGGGATAGAGCAATCATAACAGACAAGACAGTCCCACATAACCGTTCTGACATAACCCTCGTCGATAAATCGAATAAGACCACGTACTTAATCGACATAGCAGTACCAACACCAATAACATACAGAAAACCTACATAACGAAAATCACCAAGTACCAAGATCTCAGACTTGAAGTACGAGATATATGGGGTATGGAAAGATCCTCATCATCCCGTTTATTCATCTCAGTAACTGGGATAGTACCAAAAACGCTTGCGACGAATTTGGAGATACTCAACATTGACCCAAACACCTACATTGAAGTACAAAAAGCCACAATCCTAAACACGTGTCACATTGTCAGGAAGTTTCTAGACATGGCACGGTAAGAAGTGATGTAAAAAAGGGGCTTGGGAACATGGCGCTCTGCCCGTCCCAAAGCCTGTTTCCGCCAAGAATAGGCGAGGAAAACTTTTTTATATATATATATATATATATATATATATATATATATATATATATATATCATATATATATATATATTTAGAGTCAGATATTTTTCAAATATCATAGATTTTAATATGTAACCAGTAAATAAAATGCTTTGTGGTTCTCAAATAACAATTTTTGCTATAAAATTTTTTTTTGAAACATTGATATGGCATCAAATTTATACCAATGTATGGAGACCGCTATTAATTCTCATCCCTAGTTTGAATTCAAGAGGTTTATAAAAATTTAGACGTATTTCAAGTGGGCACAGGCTGTAAAAGTTTATGAAAAGTCAAAATTACCAATCAAACATCTTTAAATCATAAAAACAAAATAATTACCCAATTTTTACTGTAGAACTACAGAACAACTACAATGGTTCAAATCTCAGAATCCGTATCCATGTTTCGAATTTAACTATATATTATATGTGGAAATATTGGAATTATTTATTATAACGGTAAATGGAAATATTGGAATATTAATATATTTTGAAATGACAGAGCTGGTATTTCAAATATATTTTTATTCAAATAATTAATGTAGAATGTATAATAATATTCATGCAATATGTATAAGTACATTTCTTATAAAAGTAATAAATCAGTTGCCTGAACGCCTTGACGAAGAACAGCAAAATCATAGGATGTGCCCATTCTCATATTTGTGATTATAATTTATATTTGTGGCAAATATTATCCCAATTTAAATAAAGATGTATCTATACAGTTAGCTCACTGTATCAAAATTATGCATAATAATTTCTACAGTGCATTATAAGTGTCGACTAAATATCGGCAAAACAGAGAAAGAAATATATCACCCAGGGTTTAATGACAATACCGAAGCAGTCTTCCTTTAGTTTTTCAAAGGATTTCTGCTGTGGCTTTCAAAAGCTTGAGTGATCTATTTCCTCTCTATTTCAACGGTGTTTAACCTTTTGGGTATATATGCCTTCACACTGATGCTTTATTCTTTGTTTTAACTTTTATAGTACCTCGAAAAAAGATTTGGAAAAATCACAAGAGCTATTGCTTCACTGTTGTTTAGCCTTCAAATGGTGAGTTACTTTTCAAGTGATTGAATACATACTTTTATGAGAGAAGTATAATTTGCCTACATTTTAAGCATTGTATATGTTTTAGGTATTGCATACATTGCAAGTATTGCATATGTTATAAATATTTTAAGCATTGTATATGTTTTAGGTATTGCATACATTGCAAGTATTGCATATGTTATAAATATTGTAAACATTGTACATATTATAAATATTGTAAGCATTGTATATATTATAAATATTGTAAACATTGTATATATTATAAATATTGTAAGCATTGTATATATTATAAATATTGTAAGCAGGGCTTAAATTGGGCGGGCGCACCCACCCCCCGGTGCCTGACTCCGGTACTTCTTCATTTTTGGCGATTATTTAAATATTAGCCGGAGCCCCTAAATAGGCGCGGTTTTTAGGCACCATGTTTTTAAACCAGTAAATAGACGTTTAACGCATGCTTTCAAAAAACGTAATTTTTCCATTGAAGCAATACAGCGAACGAATTATGCAAAAGATTTCATTTCGATACAAGAGCAGCCGCAAGGGACTTTAGAATTTTCAAGGAATCCTCTGGCAAAGAAATTAAGACTGAACTGAAGAAACTTATTTCAACGGTTAATTGCATCCCTATATCAAGCACAGAATGTGAAAGAGGATTTTCAGTAATGCATTTAATTTGTTCAGCAAAGCGTGCTTCCCTTCACATTCAAACATTATCGAATTTAATATTTGTTAGCCTGGTTAGCCCGTCTAATAACCAATTTAAACCAGAGTCCTATGTGCATTCGTGGCTAGCAAGTGGTCACCACAGTACAACTGGCAACCAGTCAAAAAAAGGAAAGCAAAATATAAATACTGACACGTTAATTTTGTGGAATATATTTCATTAACTAATGTAACTAGGCAAGTTCAGGGTATCTGCAGGGTCATGAATTGCTAAAAAGTTCATGAATGTATGAAAAAGTAATGAATTTGGGAAAAAATAATTAAATATTGAAAAAGTAATGAATTTGGGAAAAATAATTAAATATTGAAAAATTAATGAATTTGGGAAAAAATAATTAAATAATGAAAAAGTAATGAATGGGGACATAGGACTTTTTAAGTTCCAAAAATAGTGAAATTTATAATGGTTTTGACTTTAGTTTTCTCAGCAAATATAAATCCAATTGAAAACATTTTTGATGTAACAAATATTTGAGAGTAACAAACCAAACACTATG
>QLNU02012740.1:0-16478 GCA_006491805.2 Dysdera silvatica | reverse complement strand
ATTGAATTATCTATGAATAACCTGAACTTTGCTGCGCCACTATTCAACGGACATGTAGCAATACTAGAGTTCAAATCTTTTCGGTGCAGATCTTCTGACTGGATACTGGGGCCTATTTGTAAGCATAGGCGTGAATGGAGCAAGATTTGGCGCGTCGAATTTATTAACACACATGGGCTGTTGCTGACCTGAAACTTGTGAGGTTTCGAAGCCGTGACTTCTATTGCCCGGTAGGCAGAAATATACGATGAGTCTCTCTTCCCAGTTATACGTCCCTCTCCCTCGGATGCTATACACAGACCCTTTTTCTTTTCCCTGCTTCATCCTCTCCGTCTCAAACATAACCCGCATGTCGAGAAAAACCAATTCTGCAAACAAATAGGACACTAATTCCTCTTGAAAATATATTGGCTGTTACGTAAGGTGGTTATTCTCTTGCGTGTTTTCGATGGCTCGCTTTCTCGCGGGATGACATGCGGTTCCTTGATAACTCCTCCCCTGAACTTTACGATCTGGGAAAATGTAACCCCCTATATTATTTGACCTTTTTTACCATCCTTTTGTTTAATTTTGGTACGAATCGGCACCAAAAGCCATAAACCATGTATGGGCCTTCTTTCTTCGTGTGCTCATACTTTTGTTTCATGAATCCAGAGCCAAGCTGGAAAATTAGGAAATATTTTTGGCTCAAAAATTCTATCCTATACCTGACACCATATGCGTATTCACTAATTTATGGTGACGAAATCACCATACCATCGACTTTAAAATTTAAGCTGTTAACCCTGTTTTTAAGAAATACTTAAGATCTGAAATATCTAACTACAGACCTATATCAGTATTAACTGTCTTTGCAAGGGTTTTCGAAAAACTATTTTTAAAGAGAATAGGTTAATTTTTAAAACAATAAAATTATTCACGATAATCAATTTGGGTTCATTAAAGGAAAATGAACCGTACAGGCTTTAATAGCAGCTGCAGATTTCATTTATCTATCCCTGGATTCAAAGAAATCAGCCGATCCTATTTTCTTTGATCTATCTAGCGATTTTGACACTGTCATTTATGAAAAGTTACTTTTTAAACTGAATTTAGCAGGTTTTCGTGGCTTATCGAATGATTTACATACAAACTATTTATTTGATAGAAAACAATTTGTGCACATGAATGGCAATCACTCACCACTCCGCAACTTACCATGTGACGTTCCACAGGGATATGTTCTTGAACCACTCTTATTTAATTTTTACTTTTTACATAAACGATATTTTTTTTACACCTGTGCGTTTAAAACCATGCTTTTCTGCAGATGATACAAGTATTTTTTAATGACTTTGGAATTGACAACTAAATACTACAAGCTAATAATGATATCAAATGCTTCATCAATTAATTTGTTACTAATTTTTTAACATTAAATACTTCTAAAATAAAGTGACTTCTCTTTTACTCAAAACAGTCTAGTAGGTGAAAACAACGCAGGCTAAAGGCGGGGACCATTGTTCGAATCCGAGATGAGGACGGCGTCTCTTTTTCTCCTAAACAAAAATAGCTCTAGTTTGAGCTACTAATACGTGGGTGTCAAATTTATTGTTACAGAATGAATATTTTCTTACGATAAATTATTTTATAGCACACACACACACACACGCACACACGTTTATATATAGACACACACACGTATATATATAGACACACACATACATACACATACATACACACACATACACACACATACAAACATACATACATACATACATACATACATACATAAATACATATATTCATGCATGCATGAATAAATGTATAACAATAAAAATAAAATAAAAAGTATAAATAATAAAAATATATATACAAGGATATACAGGATGGTTAGTAAAAGAAATAAAATACAGGGTACTAGAAATATATGTAAAGGAGTTAAATATTTGAATAAGTAGTACGAGGGCATCACTGTTGACGTCACAGCAGTCTCATCACGACGATGTTATGTTTCTGAAACAGACAGAAACATAATGTTCTGTAAAACACATGTTTGAAACATAAAATCTCAGACAGAAACATAACATCGTCATTACTCCTGATGAAGGACTGCTGCTGATGCGTCCGAAAGCTTGAGTGACCTTTTTCATTGCTATTTTACCAGTGTTTAACCTTATGTAATGGTTAGTAAAGTCCTTATATACGCAGATAACTGTCGAACGGAGAGAGCTATATGTATAAACGTAATGCATAGTATACTAAACTGACCATGCGTTACAAGGTGAGACTGGCGAAGGGCCCGTAGCGGAAAAATTCAGAACTTAGAACTGCTATCTCGAAAACTATTCAAGATACGGGGAAAAGTCAATTGCAAAGTTGTTAAGCACCAGCTAGTTAGTACGAAACGATTGTTTTTCACCACTTTAATAGGGAAAAATCGTGATTTAAGAGGTTTTAAAGGTATCCGTCCAGCAACGCCATTGTATATATAAGTAATGTTTTAGACTCGGTGCAGGAATTTTCTCTCACTGACAAACACCGATTACTCAAACTTGGGTAAAAGTTCGTAAGCTGATTTGGTGAACAATATAAACCACGCAATGCAAGATGGTATTGACGACCCCTATTTCTTATTAATTAATTGGATTTCAAACATAGTTTTAATGACTTGATGTTGCACGATATTGCTTTAGAAAATGCCGTACAAATTATTCATTGGGTAAATAAGGTATCAGTTAAAATTAAAATATTTTTTTACTCGTTACATATATAATTAAATAGCTAACTATAGTTCCTATACAATTTGATTTTTTCTAAGCAAAAGTCGCACGTTAACTTCAAGTCTTTTTCAAAGTATTGACGTCATATAATGCATAAGATGAAAAAGGTTTTTTTATCTTTTGTAGTGACTAGAACAACAGATCATGCTCCATCCCATTTTGGACGACACTATTACCAAAACGCCAATATATATATTGTCAGGAAAGTTTTATTTGCATTTTCAAAAAACAAAACAAAAAAGCAAATTTTAGCAAGTATTTACAGAAATGCAATCATAAATGAACATGAAATATAAAGGTAAAAATATATTCAAAGTTTTCTTTGCTGAAATATAACCTGTATGTAAGTTGGCTCTATAATGTGCATCATAAAATCGATAAATTACAATTATCGGTAAAACGTAAAGCCTATTAAAGTTCTAGTGACGCAACATATTATTATCCGAATTCTTTCTGACAGTCGCTGAAATTTCAAAGAGAATAAAGTCAGAAGGTTTAGAAGCATGTTTTGGCATACTTAGGTGAAATTGATATAGAATCTTCTTTTATCTGCAATTTTGGAGAGGGAATTTGGAGTTCTTATATAAAATTCAGAAGAATACAAAAATGAAGGAATATAATTCCATTAAAAGCTACATGTTGATCTCCTAAAAGGGAACATTAAAAATCTAGTTGCTTTCAAAACATTTATTTGAATGGATGCGGACAGTATCATTTGTAGAGGTTTTGACATTATATCTCGTTTCATTGAAATTTTGCAGCGGTATTATCAAAATCCGATATTTCGAGTCACATATTTGTTTGCATTTATAAACAGAAGAGCAACTTCCAAACAACTCTATACGAACAAGCAGATATAATACCAAAGACCGCGAAAATCGAAAGGAAAATTTGACCGATTCGAAGCTTTCGTTGGTGAGTTTTGACGCATACATGAATGTGAAGAACATAGAATCGTACGTCACTAGCGATTGCGGCGATGCATTTTGAAGTTTAGGGATTATGCCGTTTCGGTATTGAATGTGACTGACATGTATTCAATACTAAAATTGGCAGATGGCAAACATGATGGCTTAGATAGTACACGAGTCAAGTTATTGCAAGTTTTATCCAAATTTGTAAAATATACAAATGAATTCATGTGCCCATCGTAAGAAGCATAGAGAACTGTATATGTAAATTGAAACTGTATGGTAGGAATGCTACAAAGAAAGGAAGCAGACTTAGCCGTTATTCTTTCAGTCCCAGATTATGCAATGCCGAAAGTAAGTGATTTTTTATTACCATACGACGTGGTGTATAAAAACGGAGATATTTGTTTTCATAAATTGAGACCTCATATCTCCTACCGTCGAATCTTTTGCGAGAGAATTATCAAAATACTGATATGTACGCGGAAATATTCGACGAAACAATACGCAATATAAATAAGAGACAAAAACGCTATAAAAACGTATTTATGGCAAGATTGAATTCAATCTATGCGTTTCGGGCAATAACAGTCCACCCTTCTTCAGGAAAGAACACGGTGGAATGATGTCAACAACCTCGTTTGTTGACGATATTCCACGTGTTCACTCCCGAAGAAGGGCGAACTTTTATCGCCCGAAACGCGTAGCTCGAACTCAATCTTGACATGAATATGCTCCTAAAACGTTGTTTTTTGTCTTTTACTGATATGTACAATCAGAATTTAATGTTCCAATAGCATCAGTGATTAAAAATTCGGATCAGTCGATACAGATTAACCAAACATAATACTAGTAAATGAAACATTTAAAAGAAAAAAGATATATTTGAAGCTTTTGTTGCATAGTCTCCAACTTTATGCTAGTTCGTTCATAATGTTTACCATAATAGTTCGATTTTGAAAGTTCACGACCATGGAGAAAGCCAGAAATCTTTCGTTGCAAAAGATTACCTGGGAATAGTATTATCATCTCTTCTAATCAAGAAGATATTCTGCTATATCGAAGATTTCAACGTAGTAAATTTTCGCATGCACCAAGTTGTTATTTACCGCAAGATGTTGAATGATAAGTTTTTTAAACATGGATTGAAAGCAAAGCTTCATACTCACCTTAATGTTTGAGACCCATCTCAATCACGGATTTATACAGAGTTTATCAAATACTGTTCGGCGGTTATGCAATTTCCTTTGCCATTCTAATATTTGAACGAATCTTCGAATCTAAATATCGTTGTAAATCTTCCAGAGTCAAGGGTTCTGGGAGTAATTTTCAGATTTGACATCTCCCTGCACTTTTTAACTTTATCCAGATGCTTACGCAGAACATGTCTGAAGCAGATATGAAAAATGAATAATTTTACATTCTAAAATATTCCACAAGCTTACGAATGCAACGTAAATTTCAGGAAACATACATTATAATGATTTTACATTTATTTCTATAATTTATGTATATAAGATTTTTTAAGAAATTTGTATATATATAAGTTAAAAGTACTTCATTTACACAGAGCTCATTTTTTCGCGGGCTTTTTACACGATTTTGAAATAGAAAATTGAAAACTTAAAATCTAAAGAATTTCGAATGCGTGCGTTAACTTTAACCGTCTAATAAAAGTAAAGCGCTTTTTTCCCTCGGCTTATTTAATTCAAAATCGTATAAAAGAGCTGTTGTATTCGCGCATTATTGCACCAACAAGGGAACCCCTTTCGCTGTTCCCTGTACTTAGAGATAAGACCTACAGGAGATGATAGTGCTTGACTTCTTGATCATGAATATGTAGTCATTTGTCTGCTAAAATGATATAGCAATTTTTTTATGAATATTTGGGATCCAAAAATTACACTTTTTTCGCCAGGTTTGATGAATATTAATCGCACCGTATGTGAGCAAAAACATGTTTGAGGTCTGTAAAATTATGAATGATCATCGTATTCAACGGATAAAAATAAGAACTTGTGCCTCAGCTAATTCAAACCGTATAAAATATTAATATGAAAAATGAACTTTTAGCATAGATATTTGGCGAATTTTCGACAATTTTGAAGGCTACGCCAGATTTTCGTTTTAAGTAGTTATTTAGTATTATCGCAGCCCATGTCAAGATTCTATTACATTTTTTTTTTCCAAAATATTATATCGTAAGGAAAAGAAACATATGAATATATATATAAGTATGCATATATGAGTATGAATTAATGAAATGTACGAATTAATGAAATGTACGAATTAATGAAATGTATGAATTAATTAAATGTATGAATTAATGAAATGTATGAATTAATGAAATTATGAATTAATGAAATTATGACTTAATGAAATGTATGAATTAATGAAATGTATGTATAAATGAAATGTATGTATAAATGAAATGTATGTATAAATGAAATGTATGAATGTATGAAATGTATGAATTAATGAATGAATGAATGAATGAGTATTCATATATGTGGTGCATACATAATGAATGTGATGCATACAGAAGGAACGTGGGGTCGCGCTGATGCAAATAGAAGTTGGAGTGGTTTGATAGGAATGCTACAAAGAAAAGAAGTCGGTTTGGCTATTACGAGAACGATTCTAACTTGTCCAAGGTGAGAAGCAATAGATTTCTCCTTTCCGTACGACGTGGACGTTATTACATTTATGTTCAAGGAAACCGGACTCTTGGCAACAAATTATTATTTTGCTTATCCGTTTCAACTGTCAATATAGATATGCCTAGCCTTTTCCATAATGGCTTGTTCTGCACTTTTATTACTACTTCGGCATCTAAATTTAATCAGCTCGCAGTATATTTATATCTTTTTTGCTAAAACCGATTTCTTCCGCAGGAATCTTGATCGGAAGTGGAGATATCACCAAAGGATTCAACAGGGTTGCAGTAAGAAGTTTTTCACGTTATGCGCTCTACCGTTTCGAATATTGATATTCGGCTTCACTGGTCTGCTTCTGTTGTTTTTAATGACACCTCTGATTGAAAAACAAATTGAATCTTTGGAACAACTTTCATCAGCAAGTCGCAGCATCTGAATCAAAGTGACCAGCATGAAAGGTGCGTATCTTATTACCCTTATGCAACATCCAGACACACAACTATTATTAAGAGTATACAATAATTTTTGCCACCCACGTATAAAAAACTACGTAAAATTCACAAAAATCGTCGATTTTCCAAATTGTCAATTTACGTACAACAAAAATCATCAATTTACGCAAAACTCACAAAAATATCGCCCCAGATGCTTTTCTGTTTTGACCATTATTTGGCAATTGTGTTATCCCTGTGAAGGGTAATAATATTTATCAAACATTAAGAGACTTGAAAGAAAATATCGGAAAATATCTATTGGCTACTGCACCATTACCTACAGAGGGAATGGAAATGGCCAAAAATGCTTTCACGTGTTTGGGAACAAGGCTTTTATTAAATATCAACTAAGCTGCTATGTATTAATGAAGAGTATAAATGTATTTCTTATTTAATATAATACATTTATTATATGCATCTATTGATAAGCTATTTGCTTATTAACAAACAAGTACTTTCACATGAACATAACTAACAATTTTATTTTAATGTGCGGGTAGTGAAAAAAAGTTTGCTGTTATTATCCTCGTAATATCCTCGTTGCCAACTCACTCTCTAGCTTCTCCATAAAGGAACCGCAATTCTTTTAGCCAGGAACACCTGCGGGCCCCCGTATCAATCAAACAGTGCATTGTGACCCCACCAACATTCGCTCTAACCGTGGATATCATCTCCTGATAAACTTCACAATCTTCTGATACTTCCAATCGTGCCTAGTTGCACTAAAGCGGGCACAGAAAAATTTTGCACCAATTTTAGACTTTTCGCCCTTACCTAGTTTTTTGCTTTCTTCCGACGAATTCAAAACTTCTTTCATTATTTATATGGTTAAATTCCGTACATATAAATGAAAATTTTATGTCAGTCAAACTTCGTTAAGAAGAACGCCAAGGTGATCGGAAATCTGTTCGTATTAACAGTAATTCTTATTACTCGGGAAGGGTAGTATGCTTTATAACCTGACTGGTGTTCAGAAAACCGTCCTTGTTAAAAGTAATTCGTCTTAATGGTGTTCGCCTTAACAAGGTTCGACTGTAATTTTTTTTCAATCTTAACTACACACGCGGAGTATAAATGAACTTATTGTAAAACGTATATTTATTAATGTTGGCATTGGTAGGAAATCTCTTAAACAGAGGAAATGTTATAAACGAGAAACCGTTTATTTTTTCTTTCTTCCAATTTTCTCTTTATTATGAAGAAGGCATTTTTTTCAAAATATAAAAAAATTAAAGCAAACGTTTCAAATAAACCTTTAAATTCGCAAAAAAATCACTGTAAGTTTATCACTCGAAAAATTCATTTTATGTTTATTGCGAGGAATAATAACCGAAACAATATGCGTATTTTTAACGATTTATAAAAGTTTTTGAAGAAACTGTATCCCCCGACGTTCATAAAACGAAAATGGGCTAGAAATTTCTGTCTATATTCCTAAACTGTGGTAAATATCTTTTTTCACATACCTAAGAATACGTTTGCGCATAACACATATAAATATCCCTGAGATATAATCTTATTGATACACTTAATTCACATCATTTTCCAAGGTATGTTCATCTCGTATAGCAGGTGCGATAATTATAAGAAAGGCGCAAAATTGCAGATAGACGGGCATGTATACGTTTCCTTCTTGATAAATGTTTAAGAACCAGCGTGATATAGTACTACTATACTCCGCTGTACGAAATATTTCCTCTTTATTTTAAAATATTTCTTCTTCTTCCTGCTAAAGTAAAGCTCTAACAAGACGTAGTTTTATATTGCTAATAGTATATATTAGCGACATAAGACGTTAATTATATTTTTCAATACCAGCACAAACACACACCCGCTAAGTTTTTATATACCAGCTAGTTACTCGTTCAAACGGGCCAAATTGTGTTCCATGTTATTTTATTATTTTACAAACTAATTGTTTGTATTATAAAGATAAAGCGTTATAATTCTTAAAGATGTACAGAACAAAATGAATATCTATCCTAATATCTTACGGTATACAATAGCAAGATACACAACTAATAGTTAAATTCTTAATTGTGTGTATTTACAAAATAAAAAGATATATTACGTGAACTGAAAATAAATTCCTATTTGGTTTAAATTATTGGTTTTAAATAACGTAACTTCTATCGCATTATTTTGCATAACATTTTCAATAGACAATGTCTTATAAAATATTGTTAGACAAAACCAAATGCAGATAACAACCCAAAATATCTTTTCAAGCACCAGTACAGCACGTTGCACCAATTGTTCCCGAAAAATAGGATTGTATAAAATTAACGAAATATAACGCTTATAAAAATTTTAATTCGCATTTTAAAAATCGTAAATTAAAAGAAGGCAGTCTCTTCAAAATATTGATCACATAAATTGCATATAAAAACGGAGAAACTTTTTTTACAGAAATTAAGCCCTTATATATCGCGCTACCGAATCTTTTGCAAGGGTATTATCGAAATACCGATATTTTCAGTAAGAAATTTTGGTTTGCATTAGCATAGAGAAAGCAACCTTCAAATAAATCAATGTAAATTAAGTACTCATAATATCAATGAACACAAAATTAGAAGAAAAAACACATTAGGTTTGAAACTTTTGTTGTGGAAATGTTAACTTTATGCAATTCGTTCACAATGTATGATATAATTGCCCTTCACAGGGGTAACACAATTGCCCAATACGGTCACCACAGAAAAGCCTCCTGTGAGATATTTTTTGTGAATTTTTTGTGGGGGAATTTATTATACTATAATTTTTGCCTTCCACATGTATGCAGTTCTAAAATAGAGCTTTTTTGTTCTTGGAGGAAAAGAGAAGCCGTTATCATCCTGGATTCGAATGCGTGACCCTCCGTTTAGCCCGGAGTGTCTTGGACCGCTAGACGAATGAGGACAGGAAACAACGCTCTCTTTCTCCGTATGTAAAGATGTTAAGGTATTATTACCCTCCGCAGGGATAACACAATTGCCAAATATGGTCAACACAGAAAAGCCTCCGGGGCGAGATTTTTGTGAGTTTTCACGGGGGAATTTATTATACAATAATTTTTGCCTCCGAACGTAATACGAAAAGTATTGTATAATAAATTCCCCCACGAAAACTCACAAAATTCTCGCCCCGGAGGCTTTCTTGTGTTGACCATATTTGGCAATTGTGTTATCCCTGTGAAGGGTAATAATATACATCCTTATATACGGTGACAGAGAGCGTTGTTTCCTGTCCTCGTAGCCTAGCGGTCTAAGACACTCCGGACTAAACAGAGGGACACGGGTACGAATCCATGAAGGGGACGGCGTCTCTTTTTCTTCAAAAAAAAAAGCTCCAGTTTAGATCTACATACACGTGGCGGCAAAAATTATTGTGTAATTGGTTTACAGGCTTTACCATAAAACTAATAAATTTTAATTATCTTTTGCAGACAATGGGACATTGGTATTCCCGTGACGCAACAGGCTGTTGAGCATATTGTTGTTAGTAGCAACGGAGAATTGAAAGGAAACAAAGTCAAAAGGCTACGAAGTGTTTCGATTTATAATTTAATGTGAAGCAGTTGAAACGTTGTTTCGCTAATGAGTATGGAGATGCGCTTTAGAGTTGCAGTTGTGAATTTTACTCACTTTTTTTCAGTACTAAAATTGCCGGATGACAAATATGTCGACGTAAGTGGCACAGAATTCGAGTTATTAGAAATTTTATCCAAATTTTTGAACTTCACATACGAACTGGTATGCCCAACAGACGGGGCATGGGGTGCAGCAAATGCAAATGGAAGTTGGAACGGCATGGTGGGAATGCTACACAGGAATGAAGCCGACTTAGCTATCGAAAGAATAAGTTTATCATATTCCAGGTCGAAAGTAGTTGACTTTGCTTTCCCGTACGACATGGACATTGACACATTCATGATCAAGAAAGCTGGACGCTTGGCAACGAAGTATTATTTTGCTTATCCGTTTCAACTTTCAGTATGGATATGCATATTAGTTTCCATAATAGTTTGTTCGCCGTTTTTATTACTACTTCGTCATGCTAGATCCGTCAATTTCAAGAGAATTTATGCTTCCTTGGTGAGCATTGTTTCTTCCGCAGAAATGTTGATCGGAAATGGAGTCATCACAAAAGGTTTCAACAAAGTGGCAGTCAGAACTCTTTTTGTTTTATGGGCATTTCCGCTTCGAGTACTGATGTTTTGTTTCACTGGCCTACTTCTGTCCTTTCTAATGACACCTTTGATGGAAAAACAGATTGAAACTTTACAACAACTTGCTGTAGAAAGTCGAATAGGCCGAGTTAAAGTTTCCGCCTTCAAAGGCACGTATTTGGCAGCGATTATTGAACATCCAGAGACACAATTATTAGAAGATTTAGGAACAAATCTTCGTAAATATCCAAAGGCGTTAGCAAAATCAACTACTGAGGTAATTCAAATGGTCAACGGTGGTTACGCTTACATCGGAACGAGATATGTTTTGTCTATTATAGGCCACGGGCATGGCCATAGTATTTTTACATCAAATGACGGATTGGGTTTAGCCCCAGTCTCTGTTCTCTTCAGAAAGAAATTCCGCTTCACCAAAAATTTTAATAAGGCGATTATTCGGCTGCAACAAGCTGGTATTTACCAGAAGATATTGAATGACAAGATTTTTAAACTTGGTTTGAAGGCAAAGATTCGTACCAATCACGATCACTCTTTGAGACCCATCTCAATCAAGGATTTATCCGGGGTCTTTGAAATATTGTTTATCGGTCTCGCAATTTCCTTTGTCGTTCTATTATTTGAGATAATCACCAGGTCTAAAAGTCGTCATAGAAGATTCAAGATCAAGAATTCTGTAAGTGGTTTCCTGATTTGATATCTTCCGCACTTCTTAAATTTTGTTCAGGCGCTTATGTAGAACATTGTCGAAATAGGCACGAAAAATGAAGTCTCTTGCAGGCAAAATTGTTTCTCAGCGTACAAGTGCAATACGCCATTTAAGAAGAGCACATTACGAAGCTGTTACTCTTATAGATATAAATTTTGTACTAACTGAAATTATTTCATTTAATCTCTGTTTATTCTACCAAATTGGATGTTTTTATAGCATGCATTTTCTAATTTTTTCTAGTGTGTTTAAATATGAGAAATTCTTGCACCTAAAATTATTTAATCAGATAAACCGATTGCTTTGCTGTATCATTGTATTCTAAACTTAAATGTATGATCCTTGTATTGGCTGTATGAGTAGAGAAAAATAATATTTGAAAACAAATTAAGCTTTGCGCCACAAAAACAGAGACCGTTCAAAATTGTTTGCATTACCTTCATTTGTGAACTACGTGCGATCTTGAATGTTTCGTCTGGTAATCAATCACATGTGCCTGTGCATATCTCAAAAATTGGCAGATGAAAAATATGCCATGGAAAATTGCATTGAATTCGAGTTATTAGAAATTCTCCCAAAATTCATGAAATTTACATACGAATTCGTGTGTCCAACGAAAGCGGCATGGGATGGTTTAAATGCAAATGGAAGGTAGAGAGGTTGGGTGTGGATACTACAAAGAAATAAGCCAACTTGGCACTCGACAGAGTAGGTTTATATCCTGGGTCCAATATAACTGACTTTGCTTTCTCGTACGTCGTGGACATTGACACAATCATGATCAAGAAAGCTGGACGCTTAGCAAGAAACTATGATTTTGCGTATCCATTTCGACCTACAATATGGATATGCAATGTCATTTCCCTAATTCTGTTTGTTCGGTTTTTTTAATATTACTCTTTCTCCACGCTAATTTAATCAGTCTTAAGAGTATTTGTGCCTCTTTGGTGAACGTTATTTATTCTGTAGAAATTTTAATAGGAAAAGGAGCCATCCCTAAAATTCCCAATAAAGTAGCAATCAGAAATGTTGTTGCGTTATGTGCTCTATCGCTTCAAATATTGATGTTCTGTTTTACTGGTCTATTACTCTCGTTTCTTATGATACATATGGTTAAAAATCAGACTGAAACTTTTGTACAACTTGCTATAGAAAGTCGAACAAGCAGAGTCAAACTCCTTGCTTCAACCATACGTATTTCATTTCTGTTTTTCACAATCCAGAAACACAACTGTTAACAGATTTAGGAGAAAATCTCTCTAAGTATCCAAAGGGGAAACCAAATTCCGCCTCTGCCGTGTTTCTAAATTGTTCTTTTGCGGTCACGCAATTTTGATTGCCATTCTAATATTTGAACCTACAAGCAAATCTAAATATCCTTGTAAGACATCCAGTTTCAAGAATTTTGTAAGTAGTTTCTAAATTTGATATATCGCCGCACTTTCTAAGTTTATCCAAACACTTATGTACAGAATTTTCTAAATGGATTTGAAAAATAAGCACTTTCATAATTCAAAACATATAGAAACTTACGATTTCAATATTTGTGTATATATCAGGAAATGGATATTTCTGAGATATTACCCATATATAAATTGTATATTACTTCAAAGTGCTTCATTTATTTTGATCGTTTTACACGAAAGTTCGAGTTTTAGATAGCAAGCACCTTTTTCATTTATTTACTGTTTTGAATTATGACACATTTGAAGACTTGAAGGTGTTTAATCAGAAACGCCAAATCCTTCATCTATGTACATCTCAGAATGACAAAATTTAAATTGATATTCTTGCTATATAAACCTTAATAAAACACATACGTATTTGAAAACAAATTCATTCTTGTGCTACAGGAAACGACACCAAACTCAATCGATGCGCATTCAAAGTCATTTGTAATGGTGTTAGGCTGAAAAGTACCGTGGATCTTGAGTTGCTCGTTAGACAATGAGTCAATATTGGCCGTGCATGCTTCTTTCAGCGAAGAATTTGTGTTTACTGTGTAATATGTGTAATATCCTTGACATTTAAAAAAAGTTAAATTTTTCTGTATACCTGTCGCTATTTGCTTATGCACGAGCTTTAAAGCAAGAGGATAACAAAGACCATGGTTTGCCTTGGCGCACAAGTTCTTACCGAGAACTCTTAACCTCCTTTGTCGGAGGGAACCCAGCACCGAGATTACAGTGAGCAGTTAGTGGGAAAACTTTTATTTACCTTTGGATTTACTTCTTCCCGACAATTGTGCATTATGGCGAGAAAAAAATAGCAAGTTGCACATACATGTCTTATATTTAAACGCATTGCCATAAACTTACGCATCTTGGCCATCACATTATAGGTTTAGGCTTAGTCTATTAATTCACGGAACCTCTGAGGGTGATAGTGAGATCCGCCGACGGACATGATTAACGTCTTCAAGGATAAACTGAATTTAAACATACGGGCTGAAGACTTGATGGATGCACATCGCTTGGGTAGATTAAGACGGGATTCTGTGCGTAACGGGACATCTAGACCAATTATTGCTAAGTTCTTGAAGATGCCTCAGAGTGATGATGTCTACAGCTTCAAGAAAGTCTTAGAGTGCACCGTACTGGTTATAACTGAAAGTCTAAAACCTGGACGTATGGAATTTTATAAAGAATTTCGTGCTAACGGAACGCAATGCTTGACCCAGATGGGTAACATTCACTTGCTTTCAGCTCAGGTTGTGAAGCGTGTATTTAGATCACTAACTGATATTCGCAGCTATCGAGACAACCTTGAATAATAGTTTATTTTTAGCGTTATTAAATGCATCTTTTTCGTTCAATGTTTGTGATGAACTACTTGCCCGCTTCGTACACTGAGGTTTACATGCTGTTATTTTCGTCCTTGATCTTAACATATTAACGTTGCTTATATCGTCTAATATGGAGATCTGACGGTGTTGACATAATTCTTCAAATTATTCATTTAAGTTTATTTCCATGATGGTATATCGTGAATATCATAATGATCACTTCATTCACTTTGTTCTTGGATCATATATAATAGTAAGAGTACGATTATGATTTACTGTTTGAAACTGTATTTATTGGTAATATTGTTCTTTTTTCATGATTTAGTGGTGTGATTCTCAATGTCTGGAATAGTGCTGTATTTGTCAAGTTAAACTGTTGAGATGATTTCAATATTTTAGAGATCTCCATCCAATGAGACTGAAACATTAATTCCGATAATTTAACACTTATGCACAAATTATAAATTTTATCATGATCTATTGTAAATCTGACTAAATTAACCTATTAAAGGAAAATATTGATTTCATACTGTACCAGGAATGACTTTTGTCTTTTGTCAATCATCTGAGTAAACTTATATGTTGCATGCTTGCTTTGGTCTATATCAATGTATATACGATTCAAATGACGCTGAAATATCCAACAAATATTTTTTACTTTTATTGCCATTTATATAAAACTTAAAATTATGCTTTCATCTCATATTCCACTGCGAAGTGGATGAAGACCTATTTATTTTGATACAAAATAACCCTGCTGCCCTTGCGCCACAAAAATATTTTCAGTAATTTTGTTCAATGAATGGTAGAGGGAATCCTTAAATCTTTAAAGAATATACCTCTCAATATCTATAATAGTGCTATAGTTATTGAAATACGTTATTTAGCTGATTCCATTAATTATGAAATCTTCGTACATTGAGGTTGACACTTTAATTCTGTTAATTTATTACAACTGAAGTATTACATTGACATATAATGATACCTCATCTAATCTTTTCGTGTTGGATTTTGATTTTATACGGAATTAGAAATGACATTATGGTTTTACCAATCATCTAAATGTATTTATTTATTTGTCACTAAGTTGTCTTTGATCTGTAACAAAATATATTCCACTTAAGGTGGCGCTCAAGAAGTTCCCAAACATTTTTGGCTGTTTGGAAATACATTTACAAATGATGTCTTACAGACTGAAGGATGGAGGTCTATTTGTTTAGACGTTGAATGACCTTGCTGACCTTGCGCCACGCGCTATTAAGGTACAATAATCTTCTTATATATTCGAGATGGATTCTTCTTTATGTTTTTGAGAGTTTGTCTCTCAATGTCTGGGGTTGTGCTGTAATTATTGAGCTTATACTATTTCGCTGATTTCAAAGTTTTTAAGATCTCCGTTCATTGAGATTGAAACTTTGACTTTAATACAATTAATATTATTCATGTTAACGGATGATGAAACCATTTTCCTTTTTCCACTAAATTTCCATAAATGAGTACATCCTTTGGCCAGTGTGGCCAATATCGTCAACCCTCTGATTTGACCAATGTTAACTCATCTTCCAACGGTTTATTTCTCTTGCATATATATACATGTAGCCTAACCAGTCAAGTTTCTCTCTTGTATAACCCCTTGAACTTGATCACTAACCCCGTTCACTACATTTGTATCACGGAGCAAGGAGACCTGGTTTATCCAAGTTATTATACCCCAATATAAATAAATATAATTTATTCTCTGAAAGTCGTTCTGATGCATGGTGTGGTGGAGTGGCGATTTATATTCACAAGAGTTTCTCTTGCACTACTGTACTTCAATGGAGCGATATTTACTCCGAAATCGAAATTGTTACTATACACTCGAATGGAAACTTTATAACCTGCAGTTACAGACCACCAAGCGGACATGTTGAGGATTTTTAACTTCATCCAAAAATGTCTTGACCAAATTAATATAACTAAATCAAACCTCATCAAAATCATAATTATGGGCGA
>QLNU02012738.1:0-19492 GCA_006491805.2 Dysdera silvatica | reverse complement strand
TGTTTCGGACACGATTGCCTGGTCCAGGGACATCTACGCCATCCATACCGACCAAAGGGCCAGAGCAGAACACATTGCCGGAAGAAGGCCCACCCCCACACCAGAAACCGGTGGAACCCAAACCGTCTAACTGGGGAGGAGCCCTCTGGGTCCTACCCAGTGTATCTTTTGGTACTAAGCGCGCTCCTCCTCAGTCCGCCTGACGTGGACCATTGGTTGCAGTGGCTGACCTGGAGTTCCTGTAAATTTCCTGACAGATGAAGGCTTGTAAATTTCTATTAAATGTAAATACTACTTGTGAACCTATTACCTTTGCAAAAAAAACCCCTGGTATGCCACTGGGGTGCCCTGCGTGGCCAAATTTGTAAATAATTTTTCAATATGCCGCAATAAAAATTTTTTAATCTGTTCTTATCGGCTTAATATCTGATATGATCCCCATCGGGGGTCACGATATTAAACTTATTTTTGGAACAAGACGGAGTGCTCGGAGCTTGCTCCACCTCTTTCACGGGTCGTCTCGGTCTAGCACTATCTCCGAGTTCGGCCCAAAAGATTGATAAATATCAGGAAACACAACCTCCTTAATACCTCCTCGATGTATTTATTTTCTCTTACGTCAGAGATGTATTCTTCGTTACGTCTCAACGTGCTCTTTGTTACGTCAGAACGTCTCTTTCGTTGTATCAAATGCCTTTCTTTATGTGTAGTTTGTCATTATTTTCCTTCTTTGCTTGTGTTTAAATCTCACACTTCTTCTTCTTCTTCTTCATAACGGTGGGGGGGCTTTGCCATCGTTGTTCACATGCAGTTCTCCATTCGTTTCCACCGATAGATAGATAGATAGAGCCACTGTTTTCTGTAGATAGGTAGGTACGAATACGAGTTTCTGCGCAACAGACCCACCTGCGCGGGGGCTTTAAAAAAAAAAAAAAAAAAAAGAACCGTTGCCCTCCCTCGATCGACATCCAGTCTCAGTGGCGGGTGGGTCGAGGTGTCCCCCCCTCCCTGTAAATCGAATCGCAAACTGCCTCTTATTTGCTGCAGTGTGACATAGAGAAAGGGGAAAAGCTCTCTTCTATCTTGAATGAGCCGTGGACAGAACATCTCATCAGGTGTATGAATGAATTCCATCCCCTGTGGGGATTCCTTCAGCGCTTTGTAACGCTCACCAGATCTCGTGAGATGGCACTGTTCACCGTAGTCCGGGGTTTGGTTCCCAGGCCATAAGAGGCCTGGATTCCTCGGAAACGGTAGGTCCCGGCAGTACCATTGTAGTTCTTGAATAGGCATAAAACAAAACATTCACCAGTTAGTTTATTTGTTTTTATCGGTCTTCTTGTGCGATTTTTGCCATATGTATGTATTTATTGTATGTATGTAGGTATGTCGCCTTTCCACCCACAGCGATAAACAGGTAGGTGATTTGGATTCTCCCGGGACAAAACGAGGTTCTTTCTTGCGAGAAAAAACGCGTTCCCATTATTCCCGGAGTCGAACCCACGACTTTGTGACATCATTCGCCTGCTCGTTCGTTCGTTCGTTTCGTAGGTAATTTATTTCTTCCTTCGTCTCGACATGCATGCATTTATGAACCTAACCGACTCTTTCACTTTTCAGGGTGGCGTCGGAGGGTAGCGGAACAGCGCTCCGTGACGTCACATCCTTCGGAAGCAATCCCATCAAAGAAAGCCGATGAAAGTTGCTGCTTTTTTTTTTTGGAACCATCGTTTTTGAGAGGTAGCCCGTTGCTAGGGGGTCGTAGAAGCGGAGTTCCTCGGTCCCGTTCATACGACAGCTTCGTCGTTATCGCTTCTCGGCCTATCGACTAAGATCAAAGTGTAGTATCTGTTCTTATCAGCTTAATATCTGATATGATCCCCATCGGGGGTCACGATATTAAACTTATTTTTAGAACAAGACGGAGTGCTCGGAGCTTGCTCCACCTCTGTCACGGGTCGTCTCGGTCTAGCACTATCTTCGAGTTCGGCCCAAAAGATTGATAAATATCAGGAAACACAACCTCCTTAATACCTCCTCGATGTATTTATTGTCTCTTACGTCAGAGATGTATTCTTCGTTCCGTCTCAACGTGCTCTTTGTTACGTCAGAACGTCTCTTTCGTTGTATCAAATGCCTTTCTTTATGTGTAGTTTGTCATTATTTTCCTTCTTTACTTGTGTTTAAATCTCCCACTTCTTCTTCTTCATAACGGTGGGGGGGCTTTGCCATCGTTGTTCACATGCAGTTCTCCATTCGTTTCCACATATAGATAGATGGAGCCACCATCTTTTGTAGATAGGTAGGTACGACGAATGGGAGTTTCTGGCGCAATGGAACCCGCTTGCGCGTGGACGTTAAAAAAGACGTTGCCTCGATCGACGTCAGTGTCAGTGGCGAGTCGAGGTGTCCCCCTCCCTGTAAATCGAATCGCAAACTGCCTGTTACTTGCTGCAGCGTGACATACATATAGGAATATAATATTGTGACTGACCCGTGGACAGAAAGAAGAACATCTCATCAGGTGACGGAATTCCATCCATCCCCGGCGGGGATTCCTTCAGCGCTTGTAACGCTCACTCAGAGATCTCATAAAGAGATGGCACTGCTCACCGTAGTCCGGGGTTTGGTTCCCTAGGCCATAAGAGGTTCGGATTCCTCGGAAAACGGTAGGTAGGTCCCGGCGCAGTACGACCATTTGTAGTCTTTGAACGGTAAGACAAACAAACATTCCTTCAGCGCTTGTTTGTTTTTTGTCGGTCTTGTGCGATTTTTGCCGTATGTATGTATTTATTGTATGTATTTATTGTATGCATGTATGTATGTATGTATGTATGTATGTATGTATGTCGCCTTTCCACCCATAGCGATAAACAGGTAGGTGACTTGGATTCTCCCGGGACAAAACGAGGGTCTTTCTTGCGAGAAAAAACGCGTTCCCATTATTCCCGGAGTCGAACCCACGACTTTGTGACATCATTCGCCTGCTCGTTCGTTCGTTCGTTCGTTCGTTTCGTAGGTACTTTATTTCTTCCTTCGTCTCGACATGCATGCATGCATGCATTTATGAACCTAACCGACTCTTTTACCTTTCAGGGTGGCGTCGGAGGGTAGCGGAACAGCGTTCCGTGACGTCACATCCTTCGGAAGCAATCCCATCAAAGAAAGCCGGTGGGAGTTCCTTTTTTTGGAACCATCGTTTTGGAGAGGTAGCCCGTTGTTGGGGGGTCGTAAAAGCGGAGTCCCTCGGTCCCGTTCATACGACAGCTTCGTCGTTATCGCTTCTCGGCCTATCGGCTAAGATCAAAGTGTAGTATCTGTTCTTATCAGCTTAATATCTGATATGATCCCCATCGGGGTCACGATATTAAACTTATTTTTGGAACAAGACGGAGTGCTCGGAGCTTGCTCCACCTCTGTCACGGGTCGTCTCGGTCTAGCACTATCTCCGAGTTAGGCCCAAAACATTGATAAATATCAGGAAACACAACCTCCTTAATACCTCCTCGATGTATTTATTGTCTCTTACGTCAGAGATGTATTCTTCGTTACGTCTCAACGTGCTCTTTGTTACGTCAGAACGTCTCTTTCGTTGTATCAAATGCCTTTCTTTATGTGTAGTTTGTCATTATTTTCCTTCTTTACTTGTGTTTAAATCTCACACTTCTTCTTCTTCATAACGGTGGTGGGGCTTTGCCATCGTTGTTCACATGCAGTTCTCCATTCGTTTCCACAGATAGATAGATAGATAGATAGGTACGAATACGAGTTTCTGCGCAACAGACCCCCCTGCGCGTGGACTTTAAAAAAAAAAAAAAAAAAAAGAACCGTTGCCCTCCCTCGATCGACATCCAGTCTCAGTGGCGGGTGGGTCGAGGTGTCCCCCCCTCCCTGTAAATCGAATCGCAAACCGCCTCTTATTTGCTGCAGTGTGACATAGAGAAAGGGGAAAAGCTCTCTTCTATCTTGAATGAGCCGTGGACAGAACATCTCATCAGGTGAATGAATGAATTCCATCCCCTGTGGGGATTCCTTCAGCGCTTGTAACGCCTCACTCAGAGATCCTCATAAAGAGATGGCACTGCTCACGTAGTCCGGGGTTTGGTCTCTAGGCCGCAGAGGTTCGATTCCTCGAAAACGGTAGGTCCCGCGCAGTCGTGACCATTGTAGTCTTTGAACAGTAACATGTCGTCATTCCTTCAGCGCTTGTTTGTTTTTTGTCGGTCTTGTGCGATTTTTGCCGTATGTATGTATGTATTGTATGTATTTATTGTATGCATGTATGTATGTATGTCCACCCATAGCGATAAACAGGTAGGTGACTTGGATTCTCCCGGGGCAAAACGAGGTTCTTTCTTGCGAGAAAAAACGCGTTCCCATTATTGCCGGAGTCGAACCCACGACTTTGTGACATCATTCGCCTGCTCGTTCGTTCGTTCGTTCGTTCGTTTGTTCGTTTCGTAGGAAATTTATTTCTTCCTTCGTCTCGACATGCATGCATGCATGCATTTAGGAACCTAACCGACTCTTTTACTTTTCAGGGTGGCGTCGGAGGGTAGCGGAACAGCGTTCCGTGACGTCACATCCTTCGGAAGCAATCCCATCAAAGAAAGCCGGTGGGAGTTCCTTTTTTTGGAACCATCGTTTTCGAGAGGTAGCCCGTTGTTAGGGGGTCGTAAAAGCGGAGTCCCTCGGTCCCGTTCATACGACAGCTTCGTCGTTATCGCTTCTCGGCCTATCGGCTAAGATCAAAGTGTAGTATCTGTTCTTATCAGCTTAATATCTGATATGATCCCCATCGGGGGTCACGATATTAAACTTATTTTTGGAACAAGACGGAGTGCTCGGAGCTTGCTCCACCTCTGTCACGGGTCGTCTCGGTCTAGCACTATCTCCGAGTTCGGCCCAAAAGATTGATAAATATCAGGAAACACAACCTCCTTAATACCTCCTCGATGTATTTATTGGCTCTTACGTCAGAGATGTATTCTTCGTTACGTCTCAACGTGCTCTTTGTTACGTCAGAACGTCTCTTTCGTTGTATCAAATGCCTTTCTTTATGTGTAGTTTGTCATTATTTTCCTTCTTTACTTGTGTTTAAATCTCCCACTTCTTCTTCTTCATAACGGTGGGGGGGCTTTGCCATCGTTGTTCACATGCAGTTCTCCATTCGTTTCCACATATAGATAGATAGGTACGAATACGAGTTTCTGCGCAACAGACCCCCCTGCGCGTGGACTTTAAAAAAAAAAAAAAAAAAAAGAACCGTTGCCCTCCCTCGATCGACATCCAGTCTCAGTGGCGGGTGGGTCGAGGTGTCCCCCCCTCCCTGTAAATCGAATCGCAAACCGCCTCTTATTTGCTGCAGCGTGACATAGAGAAAGGGGAAAAGCTCTCTTCTATCTTGAATGAGCCGTGGACAGAACATCTCATCAGGTGACTGAATGAATTCCATCCCCTGTGGGGATTCCTTCAGCGCTTGTAACGCTCACTCAGAGATCTCTTACAAAGAGATGGCACTGCTCTCACCGTAGTCCGGGGTTTTGGCTATTCCCTTAGGCCATAAGAGGTTCGGATTCCCGGAAAAACGCAGTAGGTAGGTCCCGGCGCAGTACGACCATTGTAGTCTTTGAACAGTAAGACAAAACAAACATTCCTTCAGCGCTTGTTTGTTTTTTGTCGGTCTTGTGCGATTTTTGCCGTATGTATGTATTTATTGTATGTATGTATGTCGCCTTTCCACCCATAGCGATAAACAGGTAGGTGACTTGGATTCTCCCGGGACAAAACGAGGTTCTTTCTTGCGAGAAAGAACGCGTTCCCATTATTCCCGGAGTCGAACCCACGACTTTGTGACATCATTCGCCTGCTTGTTCGTTCGTTCGTTCGTTCGTTTCGTAGGGAATTTATTTCTTCCTTCGTCTCGACATGCATGCATGCATGCATTTATGAACCTAACCGACTCTTTTGCTTTTCAGGGTGGCGTCGGAGGGTAGCGGAACAGCGTTCCGTGACGTCACATCCTTCGGAAGCAATCCCATCAAAGAAAGCCGGTGGGAGTTACTTTTCTTTGAACCATCGTTTTTGAGAGGTAGGTAGCCCGTTGTTAGGGGGTCGTAAAAGCGGAGCCCCTCGGTCCCGTTCATACGACAGCTTCGTCGTTATCGCTTCTCGGCCTATCGGCTAAGATCAAAGTGTAGTATCTGTTCTTATCAGCTTAATATCTGATATGATCCCCATCGGCGGTCACGATATTAAACTTATTTTTGGAACAAGACGGAGTGCTCGGAGCTTGCTCCACCTCTGTCACGGGTCGTCTCGGTCTAGCACTATCTCCGAGTTCGGCCCAAAAGATTGATAAATATCAGGAAACACAACCTCATTAATACCTCCTCTATGTGTTTATTGTCTATTACGTAAGAGACGTATGCATTCTTCGTTTACGTCTAAACGTGCTGTTTGCTACGTAAGAATGTATCTATCTTTCGTTGTTTAAAATGCCTTTCTTTATGTGTAGTTTGTCATTATTTTCCTTCTTTACTTGTGTTTAAATCTCACACTTCTTCTTCTTCATAACGGTGGTGGGGCTTTGCCATCGTTGTTCACATGCAGTTCTCCATTCGTTTCCACAGATAGATAGATAGATAGATAGGTACGAATACGAGTTTCTGCGCAACAGACCCACCTGCGCGGGGGCTTTAAAAAAAAAAAAAAAAAAAAGAACCGTTGCCCTCCCTCGATCGACATCCAGTCTCAGTGGCGGGTGGGTCGAGGTGTCCCCCCCTCCCTGTAAATCGAATCGCAAACTGCCTCTTATTTGCTGCAGTGTGACATAGAGAAAGGGGAAAAGCTCTCTTCTATCTTGAATGAGCCGTGGAAAGAACATCTCATCAGGTGAATGAATGAATTCCATCCCCTGTGGGGATTCCTTCAGCGCTTGTAACGCCCACTCAGAGATCTCTTTCATAAAAGAGATGGCACTGCTCACCGTAGTCCGGGGTTTGGTCTCAGGCCATAAGAGGTTCGATTCCTCGGAAACGGTAGGTAGGTCCTCCGGCAGTACGACCATTGTAGTCTTTGAACAGTAAGACAAACAAAACATTCATTCAGCGTTTGTTTGTTTTTGTCGGTCTTTCTTGCGCGATTTTTGCCGTATGCATGCATGTATGTATGTATGTATGTATGTATGTATGTATGTATGTATGTATGTCGCCTTTCCACCCATAGCGATAAACAGGTAGGTGACTTGGATTCTCCTGAACGAACGGCGAAACAAAACAAGGTTCTGTCTTCTTGCGAGAAAAAACGTCTCTATTATTCCCGGAGTCGAACCCACGACTTTGTGACATCATTCGCCTGCTTGTTCGTCTTGGAAGTTATTTCAAGTGAATTTATTTCTTCCTCCGTCTCGACATGCATGCATTCATTTATGAAACTAACCGACTCTTTTACCTTTCAGTGGCGTCCGACGGCGGAACAGCGTTCCGTGACGTCACATCCTTTCGAAGCAATCCCATCAAAGAAAAAGCCGATAACAGTTCCTTTCGTTTCTTGTTTCGAACCATCGTTTTGAGAGGTAGCCCCTTGTTGGGGTCGTAAAAGTGAGCCAGCCCTCGGTCCGTTCACACGACGGCGTCGTCGTTATCGCTTCGCCTATCGGCTAAGATCAAAGTGTAGTATCTGTTCTTATCAGCTTAATATCTGATATGATCCCCATCGGGGGTCACGATATTAAACTTATTTTTGAAACAAGACGGAGTGCTCGGAGCTTGCTCCACCTCTGTCACGGGTCGTCTCGGTCTAGCACTATCTCCGCGTTCGGCCCAAAAGATTGATAAATATCAGGAAACACAACCTCATTAATACCTCCTCGATGTATTTATTGTCTATTACGTCAGAGATGTATTCTTCGTTAGGTCTCAACGTGCTCTTTGTTACGTCAGAACGTCTCTTTCGTTGTATCAAATGCCTTTCTTTATGTGTAGTTTGTCATTATTTTCCTTCTTTACTTGTGTTTAAATCTCCCACTTCTTCTTCTTCTTCTTCATAACGGTGGGGGGGCTTTGCCATCGTTGTTCACATGCAGTTCTCCATTCGTTTCCACCTATAGATAGATAGATAGAGCCACTGTTTTCTGTAGATAGGTAGGTACGAATACGAGTTTCTGCGCAACAGACCCCCCTGCGCGTGGACTTTAAAAAAAAAAAAAAAAAAAAGAACCGTTGCCCTCCCTCGATCGACATCCAGTCTCAGTGGCGGGTGGGTCGAGGTGTCCCCCCCTCCCTGTAAATCGAATCGCAAACCGCCTCTTATTTGCTGCAGCGTGACATAGAGAAAGGGGAAAAGCTCTCTTCTATCTTGAATGAGCCGTGGACAGAACATCTCATCAGGTGACTGAATGAATTCCATCCCCTGTGGGGATTCCTTCAGCGCTTGTTTGTTTTTTGTCGGTCTTGTGCGATTTTTGCCGTATTTATTGCATGTATTTATTGTATGTATGTATGTATGTATGTATGTATGTATGTATGTATGTATGTATGTATGTATGTGTGTGTATGCATGTATGTATGTATTTATGTATTATGCGTACGTGCGTATGTATGAATGTATGTATGAATGAATGTATGTATGTATGTATGTATGTATGTCGCCTTTCCACCCATAGCGATAAACAGGTAGGTGACTTGGATTCTCCCGGGGCAAAACGAGGTTCTTTCTTGCGAGAAAAAACGCGTTCCCGTTATTGCCGGAGTCGAACCCACGACTTTGTGACATCATTCGCCTGCTCGTTCGTTCGTTCGTTCGTTCGTTTCGTAGGGAATTTATTTCTTCCTTCGTCTCGACATGCATGCATGCATGCATTTATGAACCTAACCGACTCTTTTACCTTTCAGGGTGGCGTCGGAGGGTAGCGGAACAGCGTTCCGTGACGTCACATCCTTCGGAAGCAATCCCATCAAAGAAAGCCGGTGGGAGTTCCTTTTTTTGGAACAATCGTTTTCGAGAGGTAGCCCGTTGTTAGGGGGTCGTAAAAGCGGAGTCCCTCGGTCCCGTTCATACGACAGCTTCGTCGTTATCGCTTCTCGGCCTATCGGCTAAGATCAAAGTGCAGTATCTGTTCTTATCAGCTTAATATCTGATATGATCCCCATCGGGGGTCACGATATTAAACTTATTTTTGGAACAAGACGGAGTGCTCGAAGCTTGCTCCACCTCTGTCACGGGTCGTCTCGGTCTAGCACTATCTCCGAGTTCGGCCCAAAAGATTGATAAATATCAGGAAACACCACCTCATTAATACCTCCTCGATGTATTTATTGTCTCTTACGTCAGAGATGTATTCTTCGTTACGTCTAAACGTGCTCTTTGTTACGTCAGAACGTCTCTTTCGTTGTATCAAATGCCTTTCTTTATGTGTAGTTTGTCATTATTTTCCTTCTTTACTTGTGTTTAAATCTCACACTTCTTCTTCTTCTTCTTCATAACGGTGGGGGGGGCTTTGCCATCGTTGTTCACATGCAGTTCTCCATTCGTTTCCACATATAGATAGATGGAGCCACCATCTTTTGTAGATAGGTAGGTACGAATACGAGTTTCTGCGCAACAGACCCACCTGCGCGTGGACTTTTAAAAAAAAAAAAAAGAACCGTTGCCCTCCCTCGATCGACATCCAGTCTCAGTGGCGGGTGGGTCGAGGTGTCCCCCCCTCCCTGTAAATCGAATCGCAAACCGCCTCTTATTTGCTGCAGCGTGACATAGAGAAAGGGGAAAAGCTCTCTTCTATCTTGAATGAGCCGTGGACAGAACATCTCATCAGGTGACTGAATGAATTCCATCCCCTGTGGGGATTCCTTCAGCGCTTGTTTGTTTTTTGTCGGTCTTGTGCGATTTTTGCCGTATTTATTGCATGTATTTATTGTATGTATGTATGTATGTATGTATGTATGTATGTATGTATGTATGTATGTATGTATGTGTGTGTATGCATGTATGTATGTATTTATGTATTATGCGTACGTGCGTATGTATGAATGTATGTATGAATGAATGTATGTATGTATGTATGTATGTATGTCGCCTTTCCACCCATAGCGATAAACAGGTAGGTGACTTGGATTCTCCCGGGGCAAAACGAGGTTCTTTCTTGCGAGAAAAAACGCGTTCCCGTTATTGCCGGAGTCGAACCCACGACTTTGTGACATCATTCGCCTGCTCGTTCGTTCGTTCGTTCGTTCGTTTCGTAGGGAATTTATTTCTTCCTTCGTCTCGACATGCATGCATGCATGCATTTATGAACCTAACCGACTCTTTTACCTTTCAGGGTGGCGTCGGAGGGTAGCGGAACAGCGTTCCGTGACGTCACATCCTTCGGAAGCAATCCCATCAAAGAAAGCCGGTGGGAGTTCCTTTTTTTGGAACAATCGTTTTCGAGAGGTAGCCCGTTGTTAGGGGGTCGTAAAAGCGGAGTCCCTCGGTCCCGTTCATACGACAGCTTCGTCGTTATCGCTTCTCGGCCTATCGGCTAAGATCAAAGTGTAGTATCTGTTCTTATCAGCTTAATATCTGATATGATCCCCATCGGGGGTCACGATATTAAACTTATTTTTGGAACAAGACGGAGTGCTCGAAGCTTGCTCCACCTCTGTCACGGGTCGTCTCGGTCTAGCACTATCTCCGAGTTCGGCCCAAAAGATTGATAAATATCAGGAAACACCACCTCCTTAATACCTCCTCGATGTATTTATTGTCTCTTACGTCAGAGATGTATTCTTCGTTACGTCTCAACGTGCTCTTTGTTACGTCAGAACGTCTCTTTCGTTGTATAAAATGCCTTTCTTTATGTGTAGTTTGTCATTATTTTCCTTCTTTACTTGTGTTTAAATCTCACACTTCTTCTTCTTCATAACGGTGGGTGGGCTTTGCCATCGTTGTTCACATGCAGTTCTCCATTCGTTTCCACAGATAGATAGATAGATAGATAGGTACGAATACGAGTTTCTGCGCAACAGACCCACCTGCGCGTGGACTTTAAAAAAAAAAAAAAAAAAAAAGAACCGTTCCCCTCCCTCGATCGACATCCAGTCTCAGTGGCGGGTGGGTCGAGGTGTCCCCCCCTCCCTGTAAATCGAATCGCAAACCGCCTCTTATTTGCTGCAGCGTGACATAGAGAAAGGGGAAAAGCTCTCTTCTATCTTGAATGAGCCGTGGACAGAACATCTCATCAGGTGACTGAATGAATTCCATCCCCTGTGGGGATTCCTTCAGCGCTTGTAACGCTCACTCAGAGATCTCATAAAAAGATCACTATAGTCCGGGGTTTGGTTCCCTAGGCCATAAGAGGTTCGGATTCCTCGGAAAACAGTAGGTCCCGGCGCAGCATGACCATTGTAGTCTTTGAGCCGTAAAACCACAAAACGAACAAACATTCATTCATTCAGCGCTTGTTTGTTTTTTGTCGGTCTTGTGCGATTTTTGCCGTATGTATTTATTGTATGTATGTATATGTATGTATGTATGTATGTCGCCTTTCCACCCATAGCGATAAACAGGTAGGTGACTTGGATTCTCCCGGGACAAAACGAGGTTCTTTCTTGCGAGAAAAAACGCGTTCCCATTATTCCCGGAGTCGAACCCACGACTTTGTGACATCATTCGCCTGCTCGTTCGTTCGTTCGTTCGTTCGTTTCGTAGGGAATTTATTTCTTCCTTCGTCTCGACATGCATGCATGCATGCATTTATGAACCTAACCGACTCTTTTACCTTTCAGGGTGGCGTCGGAGGGTAGCGGAACAGCGTTCCGTGACGTCACATCCTTCGGAAGCAATCCCATCAAAGAAAGCCGGTGGGAGTTCCTTTTTTTGGAACCATCGTTTTCGAGAGGGAGCCCGTTGTTAGGGGGTCGTAAAAGCGGAGTCCCTCGGTCCCGTTCATACGACAGCTTCGTCGTTATCGCTTCTCGGCCTATCGGCTAAGATCAAAGTGTAGTATCTGTTCTTATCAGCTTAATATCTGATATGATCCCCATCGGGGGTCACGATATTAAACTTATTTTTGGAACAAGACGGAGTGCTCGGAGCTTGCTCCACCTCTGTCACGGGTCGTCTCGGTCTAGCACTATCTCCGAGTTCGGCCCAAAACATTGATAAATATCAGGAAACACAACCTCCTTAATACCTCCTCGATGTATTTATTGTCTCTTACGTCAGAGATGTATTCTTCGTTACGTCTCAACGTGCTCTTTGTTACGTCAGAACGTCTCTTTCGTTGTATCAAATGCCTTTCTTTATGTGTAGTTTGTCATTATTTTCCTTCTTTACTTGTGTTTAAATCTCACACTTCTTCTTCTTCATAACGGTGGGGGGGCTTTGCCATCGTTGTTCACATGCAGTTCTCCATTCGTTTCCACAGATAGATAGATAGATAGATAGATAGGTACGAATACGAGTTTCTGCGCAACAGACCCACCTGCGCGTGGACTTTAAAAAAAAAAAAAAAAAAAAAGAACCGTTCCCCTCCCTCGATCGACATCCAGTCTCAGTGGCGGGTGGGTCGAGGTGTCCCCCCCTCCCTGTAAATCGAATCGCAAACCGCCTCTTATTTGCTGCAGCGTGACATAGAGAAAGGGGAAAAGCTCTCTTCTATCTTGAATGAGCCGTGGACAGAACATCTCATCAGGTGACTGAATGAATTCCATCCCCTGTGGGGATTCCTTCAGCGCTTCTGTAACGCTCACTCAGAGATCTCTATAAAGAGATGGCACTGCTCACCGTAGTCCGGGGTTTGGTTCCTAGGCCATAAGAGGTTCGGGATTCCCGGAAAACGGTGTAGGTAACCTGGCGCAGTACGACCATTGTAGTCTTTGTCAGTAAGACAAATGTCATCTATTCAGCGCTTGTTTGTTTTTTGTCGGTCTTGTGCGATTTTTGCCGTATGTATTTATTGTATGTATTTATTGTATTTATGTATGTATGTATGTATGTATGTATGTATGTTTGTATGTCGCCTTTCCACCCATAGCGATAAACAGGTAGGTGACTTGGATTCTCCCGGGACAAAACGAGGTTCTTTCTTGCGAGAAAAAACGCGTTCCCATTATTGCCGGAGTCGAACCCACGACTTTGTGACATCATTCACCTGCTCGTTCGTTCGTTCGTTCGTTCGTTTGTTCGTTTCGTAGGAAATTTATTTCTTCCTTCGTCTCGACATGCATGCATACATGCATTTAGGAACCTAACCGACTCTTTTACTTTTCAGGGTGGCGTCGGAGGGTAGCGGAACAGCGTTCCGTGACGTCACATCCTTCGGAAGCAATCCCATCAAAGAAAGCCGGTGGGAGTTACTTTTCTTTGAACCATCGTTTTTGAGAGGTAGGTAGCCCGTTGTTAGGGGGTCGTAAAAGCGGAGCCCCTCGGTCCCGTTCATACGACAGCTTCGTCGTTATCGCTTCTCGGCCTATCGGCTAAGATCAAAGTGTAGTATCTGTTCTTATCAGCGTAATATCTGATATGATCCCCATCGGGGGTCACGATATTAAACTTATTTTTGGAACAAGACGGAGTGCTCGGAGCTTGCTCCACCTCTGTCACGGGTCGTCTCGGTCTAGCACTATCTCCGAGTTCGGCCCAAAAGATTGATAAATATCAGGAAACACAACCTCATTAATACCTCCTCGATGTATTTATTGTCTCTTACGTCAGAGATGTATTCTTCGTTTCGTCTCAACGTGCTCTTTGTTACGTCAGAACGTCTCTTTCGTTGTATCAAATGCCTTTCTTTATGTGTAGTTTGTCATTATTTTCCTTCTTTACTTGCGTTTAAATCTCACACTTCTTCTTCTTCTTCTTCATAACGGTGGGGGGGGCTTTGCCATCGTTGTTCACATGCAGTTCTCCATTCGTTTCCACATATAGATAGATGGAGCCACCATCTTTTGTAGATAGGTAGGTACGAATACGAGTTTCTGCGCAACAGACCCACCTGCGCGTGGACTTTTAAAAAAAAAAAAAAGAACCGTTGCCCTCCCTCGATCGACATCCAGTCTCAGTGGCGGGTGGGTCGAGGTGTCCCCCCCTCCCTGTAAATCGAATCGCAAACCGCCTCTTATTTGCTGCAGCGTGACATAGAGAAAGGGGAAAAGCTCTCTTCTATCTTGAATGAGCCGTGGACAGAACATCTCATCAGGTGACTGAATGAATTCCATCCATCCCCGGCGGGGATTCCTTCAGCGCTTGTAACGCTTACTCAGAGATCTCATAAAGATCGCACTGCTCACTGTAGTCCGGGGTTTGGTTCCCTAGGCCTTAAGAGGTTCGGATTCCTCGGAAAACAGTAGGTCCCGGCGCAGCATGACCACTGTAGTCTTTGACAGTAAGACAAACAAACATCATTCAGCGTTTGTTTGTTTTTTGTCGGTCTTGTGCGATTTTTGCCGTATGTATATATGTATGTATGTATTGTATGTATGTATGTATGTCGCCTTTCCACCCATAGCGATAAACAGGTAGGTGACTTGGATTCTCCCGGGACAAAACGAGGTTCTTTCTTGCGAGAAAAAACGCGTTCCCATTATTCCCGGAGTCGAACCCACGACTTTGTGACATCATTCGCCTGCTCGTTCGTTCGTTCGTTCGTTCGTTTCGTAGGGAATTTATTTCTTCCTTCGTCTCGACATGCATGCATGCATGCATTTATGAACCTAACCGACTCTTTTACCTTTCAGGGTGGCGTCGGAGGGTAGCGGAACAGCGTTCCGTGACGTCACATCCTTCGGAAGCAATCCCATCAAAGAAAGCCGGTGGGAGTTACTTTTCTTTGAACCATCGTTTTTGAGAGGTAGGTAGCCCGTTGTTAGGGGGTCGTAAAAGCGGAGTCCCTCGGTCCCGTTCATACGACAGCTTCGTCGTTATCGCTTCTCGGCCTATCGGCTAAGATCAAAGTGTAGTATCTGTTCTTATCAGCTTAATGTGTGCTCATTGCCGCATTAAGTCTGTGGGGCTGTGACCTTTTTCCTCGGTTTTACGGAGTGCTCGGAGCTTGCTCCACCTCTGTCAAGCTTTCGGCCCTTTCACAGCCTCGTGTTGACGGATACTCGTTTGATCGGTTGGTCGAGTGAAAAGTGTCCCCAGATTTGGTTTGCCAACTGGGGTGGGTTCTTTGTTTAAGGCCCGCCAGCTCTCTTAGCCAGGGCTGGCTTTTTAATTAAAGTGCATTTTTTGCTTTATCGTTTCATTTCAGCTCCATAGATGGCGGGCTAGTTCTTGGACTTCATGAGCTTGTGGAGCGATGTGGTATGTGTCTCTGACCTCTAATTTTCTGTTTCTTCCTCTTCTTTTTTCCCTTTCTTGGTGAGTGACGGTCCTCGGTCGGGACACGCCTTGTGCGGCCTCTATCAGGCGGGGTTCGACTCCCCTAGCTCGCCAAGCCCGGCTCCTCCCTTTGTGGCGGTTCCTGGTTCGATTGCACTTCGGCTTTGGCGCCATCTGCTGACGTGGCTCGGAACCTTGTTCGATTCCTGGACCAGCCTCCGCTGGCGCCATCTATCGTTCGTTTCTTGGGACTGAGTTACTTTGGCAGTTCTGGACGCTTGGTGTCAATTTTTTGCCGCCATTTTGGCGTTGCTTTTGACACCGTGACCATCGGTGGATCGCTTTCCGTTTCTCTGGACAAGTTGTGTACCTCTGACAACCCCGGAGAGGTGGATGGGCTCCGCTGGTGGCCACAAGGCTGTTGTGTGTTCGACGGGGAGCAAACGCTCTTCCTCCCCCCCCCTTTTCACCGGTATCTCGAGGCTCGAAGGTGGCTCAGCTTCTCATTGGCCTTCTCTCTGAGATTCTGAAAAGCCTTCTCTTCAGATTTCGGCGTCACATTACCACCCACCTTTGAGGCACATCCCCCTGCATCGTGAAGCAACTCATGACTCCTTCCCTACATCTTTGCTCCCAGTCAGGTCAAACCTACTCCTATCATGAAGACTTCCAAACATTTGACCACTTCTCCGCCACCGCTGCTGGACAGACCTTCTTTCTCAGGCGATGTTCCCAGTACTTTACGCGGAGCTTGCATTCCGCATGACATCTCCAGTCAACGACCGGCCTCTGACCCCGGACACCAAGCCCATTCACCCCCGTTACCTGGCGGGCCTGCCTCGGTGTCCAAGCCACCCAGAAACCGGCCAACTGCATCTCAACGAAGACGGAGAGCTGCAGGTCGTTTGCCAAGCTCCACACAAGCCGTTGGTCCGACCAACACCTGGGCCTCTGTGCGCAAGGCGATTGACAACTGGACCCCACCTACCTGTCAAGCGGAGCACCAGCCTCCAATTAGTGATACCCCTGGAATTGATCACCTGCCGCCGACCACCCCAATGGAGCGTGCGCCTCCCTTGTTTGGAAAAACTGGACCTTCTCCCATCAGCGTCGTGGAACTCTCACCAATGTTTAATGTGGAGTTCTCAGCACGAACCACTCCTGCCTTGGACCCGTACTCCATACCGACCTCCCCAGCTGAGCCTGCCACACCATCACCCATGAGGTCCAGACCTGAAACTCAGCCTCAGGGTCCTGGTGGGACATCACATGCCTGCAGTCCTGGGTCAACTTCGTCTGCACCAAGCCCTCCTTCGAGTGGTCCCTTTGAAAACGTGGATGGAACTCCGACCACCTTCGAATATAACTACAGCCATCCTGCTTCTACACCCTTCATGGCCCAGACCAACCCCGGAGGTAGTCCTATCTCTCCGGATGGCCTTTCCCAAGGAATTCCATTGTCCGGAAATCCAACCTACGATTTAATCAACAACATCGTCGCTGCTGTGGTCCGTGAAGTTATCGACCGGGTCAGTGAACTGGCCCAACGCGTCTCACCCGACCGTGAAGGCCTTCTTGGCATGTGGCCCCCTGCCTCGGCCCCAACACATCTCTCTGTACCACTGGTCGGTGCCAACCTTAAACGGTCTGCGAGCCTGCCCTCCATTAACAACTTGGAGAATCAATTGGCAGCCCTCCTCACTTCACATAAGATTGGCAGTTCTTCGACAACGGCCTGTCGCGGAGGTTCTTCTGTACCCACCTCTCCTGTGTCTCACCACAGCTCCATGGTTCCTGATTGCGTAAATCGCGCCCCACGAAATACTGTTCCTCAACTCGTGAACAGTGAGTCAGATATTCACGACAACCATGATACCATGGTTAACCCTGCCTGGCTCGATCGTGATATCCAACGTGATGGCGACCTGCTTATCTTTCTCTTTCCGCTGCGGAAAGCAATGGAGTGTCCAGAAAAGGGTTGCGGGTTCACCTCCTGCTGCGACACCTGGACCTCCTCAAAGAAATCTGTCGAGAGGCACCTTGAACAAACCCACCGAATCCGGACTATCTCCCAATGCTTCTGCCGCCTGTGTTCACGCCGGCTCCCCAAAAAAGTTTCAAAACACACCTGTTTTCGTCGAGTTCCCCACATCACCTACTCACCCATTCCCACGAATTGGGTTTGGTGCAACCAGTGCCCCTTCAGGGCCCCGAACCGGGCTGCCTTGGCCGGCCACCTGAAAAAACACAAGAGAGACCTCATTCAGACCAACGCCGACGCGGTTCTCCCTGCTCCTGCTACCCGGAAGAGAGTCAAAGCCACGGCTAGAGACACTGCCCGCCGAGACCCTCGAACACTAGACGTACCTGAACCCCCTGCTGCTAATGTAATGGTTACTACTGAGCCTTCCCCTCCGGCACCACAAAGGGAATCTCAGGCCCTTACACATGGAGCATCGCCACCCGCTCCTCAGAACCGCAGTCCTGCCCCACGAGGTACTATTTCGACACCAGACCTGGACTCGCAACCACTTGAGGATCCCGATCCTGAAATAGAATTTGAATGGACACAAGCATCTATTCCTCCTGAACAAGGCTTCCACCATGAACTCCGTGAAATCGTGAATCCCGAAGAAGATCCTGCCGTTGCCGCCCTGACCCGGCGCCTACAAGAAGCTGGGAACCATTGGTCGACTGACCAGGGCTGGTGCACCTTTGAAGACCTGGTTGCGGAGGCTACGGATTTTGCGCAGAGGACCAACAGCATCAATCCGCACCCGACCCCCCGAAATACATCTAATTTTAATCCGGTTGACCCCTCAGACTGTAAAACCATCCAAAAGATGTACCGGAGGAACCACCGCCGTGTCATCTGGCTGATCACTGGAGAGGAGGCACCCCGGTGTTCCCTTCCAGTCGATGAGGTTCAGGAACACTTCCAAAAGACCTGGGGTCCTGTAGAGGTTGATCTTTGCATTTTTGAAAACACATGCCCCGAAAATAGTGAAACATTCACCCTAACAGAGGTCACCCGTGAAACAGTTTCCAACACAATTCGGGCTTGTGAAAACTCAGCTCTGGGACCTGACCGCTTAACTTATGCCCACTGGAGGAAAGCTGACCCAGAGGCCAAGATACTTACCTCAATTTTTAACATATGCCTCAAATCCAAGAAGGTCCCACAGACCTGGAAAGTTGCTCGAACAATCCTTCTTCCAAAAGACACAGAACCCCGCAACTACAATGACTGGAGGCCTATCACCCTATCTAACACTATCTACAAAGTCCTGGCCAAGTGCATCGCAGGGCAAATGGCAAACTGGCTCCACCACCATAGTCGGCTTGCCTCAGGACAGAAGGGCTTCCTCCCATTCGACGGGGTTTTTGAACACAACTTCGTCCTCAACAACTTCCTTGACGATGCCAGACAGGGAAAACATGACGCGTGTGTTGCCTGGCTTGACTGTGCCAATGCCTTTGGATCTGTCTCCCACGACGCAATCATCCCTGCTCTCCGCCATGTCGGGGTTCACGAAGATCTGGCCAGACTTATATCTGACATCCATATTGGAGCAACTACCCAAGTGCTTACGGCTAACGGAATCACTGAGGCGATCAATATCAGGGCTGGGGTTAAGCAGGGATGCCCACTCAGTGGACTCCTTTTCAACATCATCCTTAACCCAGTCCTCCAAGTGGTTCAAGGCGTTGACTCCAATCACCACAAGATCCTGGCCTACGCCGACGACTTGGTCATCCTTGCCAAGTCCCCTGAACAGTTGCAGCAACTGGTCCACCTGGCGGAACAGGCCCTCGCGAAGCTCGGGATCACACTCAATCCAAAGAAGTGTGCGGGGATACACCTATGCGGAAAGACTCCTGTTGGGACCCGACCACTTTCACTCAAGGTCTCTGGTCGGAAGGTTAGGTCTCTGCGTGATGGCGAATTTTACCAATTTCTCGGTCGCCCTACTGGTTTCATGGTCCCCTCTCAGAAGACACGCCTCCAACAAATCGTGAAGCTTGGCCTTGCAATCGCGAGGTCCCGACTCGCCCCATGGCAACGGTTAGATGCACTCAAGAGCTTCTTTTACCCATCACTTGCATTTGCCATGAGGACGGGACAATTCACGAAGTCTGAGGGGGGCCAGGTCGACGACATCCTTCGCGCGGAAATTAAAAGGAC
>QLNU02012732.1:2465-17236 GCA_006491805.2 Dysdera silvatica | reverse complement strand
AAGTAATCTCAAAAAATGGTTTTGAAGAACAGCAAGGCGGTTTAGACTGGATCGAGACGTGTTCCCGTAGGTAAGAAAACGGCAGAAAATATGTGAGAAACTAAAGCCAAAAGATGCAGATACCATAACTCAGCCTCCTTTATTTTGTCGGATGTTTATTTGTCGTTTGATGCGCCTCAAATCTTGCCAGTAATGCTGGACACCGGCCCATCGGGTTTAAATTTTTTTCTCATCGCTGAATAATACTTGCTGTCACTCATTCTTCCATGATATATGGTTCTTTTCCCATTTTGGTGGCTCGTATATTGTCGTTGACAGTTAAAGTCAGTTTCTTTACAAATGTTACATAGGCTATATCACATATAGTCTTTTCCACTTTTCGTCCACTTTTCGATATTTTCACATTTTCCAGGTGACTTATTTTTCGTACAGACATATGACCACCGACAGCAAAATCCTGGACGAATAGCTTCGTTCGAGGAAAATGTTATTACAGCATCCAGTTCGCTTCCTAAGTGGATTCTTTCTGATTTTGCTTAAAATGTTATAAATAGAAAATTTCAATCTTTTAAATTATATTAAATTTTTGTTTACGTCCATTCCTTCATCGTTCGACTTCCACATTTGAATTGTTTCGCTAGACCATATTTCCTTCCCTTGTGACATTTTTGAAATGCACCTGGACCGTTTCGGACCTTTTACTTAATCTTCTATTTATAAAGTTTTAACAAAGCAAATTTTCATATAGCTGACTTCTTTTTCTGGCTTTTTTCTGAAATTCCACATAATTCATAGACACTTTTTTTTAATCCATTCTTTTTAAGTATTAATACACGTAAAAATCAAGCATTTTTCTTTCATTAAACTATGTTTAAAAAGGCAATTTCTTTCGTTTTTACAACTGTTTTAATGAGTTCAATAAATTTTTAATATTAAAACAAATTATTTCATTGTTATCGTGTTCTATATATTTATGGGACACACTGTGTGCATATGAAGTTGTCACTATTAATATAGTAATTTATTAACGTGTACTCAAATGTGCTTTTAAGTAAATGTTTCTTTGCAATTTTACATTGAAAATTCGATTTCTGGATTACGCGAAATTTTACTTATCCAAATAGGGTCAACATCATTTATTTCGTATAATCGGGGTTCACATGTATTTTTTTTCTATATAGTATATTATTATATTCCGTAAACTTTCTCCTACACGTGTGCATCAAATCCAAAAGCTTAAGTAAGAGTCTCCTACTAATAAAACAGGAAGCTTATAAAAGGATTAAACCACGAATTACTTTTTTGTCGGGGATATTGCTTTTTTTTTGGCAATACTTGTTCAGTACGCAATAATTATCGAAATAAAAAAAAGGATCAATGTCTTTCTCACCCACCCTCACACATCCATCCATCCATCCATCCATCCATCCATCCATCCTTGTCTCGAACTATCGACCTTTTGATATATATTACTATTATTATTATTGGGGTATTAGTATTTTATTTCCGAGTATTCCACGCAGCACTAGTTCGCAACGCTCTTTAACCTGTTAACTGGGTATGACGACATTTTTCGTCATGCCCGGAAGACTACCAATATGCGAACGACGACATTTTTCGTCATGCCCGGAAGGCTACCAAAATGCGAATGACCATTTTTCGTCATTGAAATTAAATATCACTGCGAATTAAAAAATATCACTGAAATCAAATATAATAAATATATTTAATATCACTTAAATTAATTAAATATGACTGCGAAAAGGAAGTCCCCAGTGTGAAACGAGTTTCACAAAATTTTATTCCCCGATTAACAGGTTCAGGGTTTTATGAAACCTAGCCAACAAAATCGCTTGACACGGACTACTTTTAACGCGAACTACTTTCTGAATCCACGTCAAATTGGACTTGAATTCCTAGTCTTCCATTTATTTTATTAACACGAAATACTACTTAACGCGAACCGATAATCAATGACCCTTGGCATTTCTTTTCCCGGCTTAATACGAAAGAAACGTGCTTTTCTAAATCTTTCGTTGCAATTTTTTTAGTGCCATTCTTTCCTCCGAATAGTTCGATATAGAGTTCCAAAGAAGTCTAAAATAATGTTGTTTATAAAGTGGATATCTTTTGTTTTAATGGTTCTAAAAGAATGGGATAAATAAGTCATTTTGAACAGGTTTACGGTTTCATTATTTCATCACTATTATTATTACTAAATTTGTATTCTATGTAAATCGAAAGCTGGTTCATTCTGAAGCCACATACTTTCAACGTTTAAGTATAAAAATTATTTGTAAAGCGCAACAATCATTGAATTTAAAAAGCAGCTAAAATTTCTAAATAATGCAGAATATACAAATTTGGATGAAGCGAAAATTGATGTAAAATTTGGGATTTCAAAGAATACTTTTTCAATGATTTTAAAAAATCGAGGAAAAAAATAAAGTTGCTTGTACAGCTAATCAGTTTGAGTTCATAATAAGCTACACATATAATGCAACTAGAAATTTCGAATCATCTACAGGCTGCTATATACCATATATCATGAGGGTTGATTCCATAATTTTTTTTGACATATAGATGACACTATAAGTTTCTCTATAGATATTACACTTTCAGATGCGTCTCAGGTATTGCGCGGGGTTTTTCTAATCAGAAGTCAGATATTCAGTTTTCAGTAAACCATGTGTTTATTTCATCTAATTAATTTCAGTCGGGTCTATCAGATTCCAATTATGCATTTTCATGTTCACATAGAAGTAATTCCACAATTTTTGCGATGGATTATAGCAGCGTATTATAGGTCGGGATTTTTTTTTTTATTTTTATTACTTAACTATGAGTCTATTTTTAGTGAATAGGCCGAAGATCATTTTCATTGCATTAGCTTCTAACTGAGCAATGAATAGATTGTCTAGCCGTGTATTCAGTTTATTCTTTCTCCACAATTTTTACTTAAAATATTCATTTTAATATTGTTTAATATAGTCAAACCTTAGAACGTTGGGAATTGTACATAAGGGATTTCCACACACTTAGCCTCACAATTTTACTATTTCAAATCAGTCCCGACTCTTAGCTTAAATAAAACAAAATATTTTATGTAGAATTTCTGATAATGATTCAAAATTACCTGAAATCATTAGGGTCTAACAGAAAGTTCATAAAGGGGGTTACAGGTATAATAAAATGGAGGTTTTCAGAGCTACGCCTCAATTTATTCATATGTATATACACAAAATTACATCTCAATAGATGTTATATATCTTTATCAATTCTCCCGGCGCAAACAAGTGCTGAAATAACAGGATAACTCTGTAAAAATCCCTTTTTAGTGTGTTTTATTATCAATGTTTGATATTTTGTGTAAATTAACAATAATTTAGAACCAGAAGATCTCACAGGCGCATATACCAAATACCATGCAAAGACTGCAACAAACATTACATAGGACAAACAAAAAGAATGATCAAAACAAGACGAAAAGAACACAAACAAGCACTCGCGAAAGGAGACATGGCCTCACGTCTGGCAGAACAGGCTTTGCAACACGGACACGAACCCGACTGGGACTCAACAAAAATACTACACCGTCACATCACAAACAAGAATAGTAGACTCTTCTTAGAATCTTGGGGAAACTTACAAACTACACGGGAAAGCCATTAATACATCACAACCACTTCCAGAAACTTATAAACAACTCTTACTTTGAAATGTATGGGACCTCCAAATTAGGTAGCCCGCAGTATGGGTTTCTCATTAGTCCCTATTGGGGTTCTTCCATGATTCTATTGGAGGCCTCCCATTGGTTCCCACCGGGTTTTTCCATTCTGCGGGACTACTCTGATGAAGGGTTTTCCAGAAATTTCAAGTATAAAAAGAGACAGAAACATAACATCGTCATTACTCCTGATGAAGGACTGCTGCTGACGCGTCCGAAAGCTTGAGTGATCTTTTTCATTGCTATTTTACCAGTGTTTAACCTTTTTATGTAATTCCTCTTTGGTACCCTGTATTTTATTTCTATATTACATTTCCTTTTAACCGGCATCTTCTTCTTAATCGGCCGCCTCAGCTTCCTCCCTCCTTCACCTGTCAGATACCTTAAAAAAAAGAGATACCTTTAAAAAGATACCTTAAAAAAAAGCAAAAATAACTTAATTTTTTAAAGTAACGAGTTTTCCATTGTCTAAATCACTATCATTAAATTAATAAACCACTGTTATTAAATCAACAGATCACTATTAATAAGTTAATAAATCACTATTATTAAATCAATAGATCATTATTATTAAATTAATTAATTAATCACTAATGTTAAGGTAATTATTCACTATAACTGTTAATTGATTATTATTTTGAGTTGAATTGGCCTACAATTGGTATAATTCTAGCGACTTCTGTTATTAATAATGCAAATTGTTATTGATCTCTAATAATTGGACCTTGCTTGATCAATAACTCGCCCATGGTTAATTAATTACTACTCGGAGATAATTATTCACTATTACTACAGTGAAACCTTTTCTGTGGACACCTCCGAAGGCGTGGATCGCCTCATTTAACGGGACTTTCAATTCCCCCGGCAAATTTACATTGAATCGTTATGACGTTTTACTTCTAAATAGCGGCACCAAAATAACACGCGTAACACTCCAAATGAAAGTTATTAGACAATGTAAAATGTGGGCTTTGGAAATTTAAACTGCAAACATGTAGATCCTTAAAACATTTAATAATGCGAGCGCACCAGCGGTGGAAATGCGAATACCAGCACCTTTTCATTTTTCCAACTCTATTAAAGGAGGCAGGTGGGTTCCTTTAAAATAGCAACACTTTCCATGAAGTCGAACAACAACTGCAAGAAATTTGTGATTCACAAATAACCATTCTCCTGACCATCAGGCACCTTCAATAATGCTGTCTTTGAATAGATAAGAGCACTCCCCTCCTTCTCCTCTCATTTAAAACGTCAAGACTGAAGAAGAAGCGAGAACGAAGTCTAACAGTCTAATCTAAGTGACGCCGACGTCCGTATGCAGCTTTCTGCAGTAGTCCTTTAGAATTTGCATATGCCGGTTGCAGTAGGGTTCGCTGTTTTCATTTGAGAAAAAATGTCGCAAAAACGTAAACGCTTATCTTTAAGAAAGAAAGTCGATGTTATATATTAAAGGGAAGCTGAAAAATTAAGTGCGCGTGATTTAGCGGAAAAGTTGAGCATTGGGAAAACTTAAGTATGTGAAATCTTAAAACGGAAGTACGAATTTTTAAAATGTTAGGCCGAAAATGATAACTAAGAGACCAAAAGAGCTTTCCCTGAAACAGAAAGATTAGCTGTGGATACTGTAACATTTGAATGGTTTAGCCGTGCTAGGTTGAAGAACATTCCTTTGTCTGGAACTTTGATTCGAGAGAAAGCATTAGAAATTGCGCAAAAAAATGGGACTTTCTGGTTTCAAAGCCCCGTGTGGCTGTCTGGATAAATTTCGAGCCCGACACAACATTTCTTATAAAAATATATGCGGCGAAAGCTCGTCTGTTGAAAACGAAATTGTTTTTGATTGGAAAATGAAAGTTAAGGATCTTTGCAAAGGTTGTGATGATAAGAACATTTTCAACTGTGATGAAACTGGCCTCTTCTTCTTTCGAGCTCTTCCAGACAAAAAGTATGAGTCTCAAAGGCGAAAAATGCAGCGGAAGAAAGATTTCCAAAGGGAGGCTAACTGTCATGTTATGTGTGAATATGATAGGCGAATTTGAAAGACTTCTAATCATAGGTAAAGCTATGAAACTACGATGTTTTAAAGGGGTTAATATTAATGCATTGGACATACAATATCGAGTAAATAAAAAATCGTGGATGAACACACATTTAATGATTGAGTGGTTGTTAGGCTTTGATAGAAAAATGCAGCGAGAAAAAAGAGAAGTGATTTTAATTTTAGATAATGCTTCTTCTCATCCTGACATTGCTTTGGAAAATGCAAATTGATTTTTCTTCCTCCAAACACGACTTCTGTTTGCCAACCCTTAGACCAAGGCATAATTAAATGCTCCGAAACTTGCTACCGTCAGTGCATTGTAAGACACCTTTTAGCAAAAATGTAAGACACTAAATCACCAAGCTCTCTTTCAAGCAGTGTAAGTATCTTAGAGACAATCTTGTGGATTTCGTCTTCACTTAAAAAAACCACAGCTATAACTGCAGGCATTTGTTATGTAAAAGCAGGAATTTAACATCATCAATGAATGTGAATTACAGAAACTGTAGATGATAACAGCATGAAATCTTCCTTGAATCTTATCAGGATTTCACGTTAATAGATGAACAATTAGGAACTGAAAATCAATCCACTAATGTTGATGACCTGACTGATGACGTCAAAAACTGCAATACAGAACTGGATCAGGTGCTAGAAACCGCTGAAGATGACGAAGATGTTATGCCAATAGTGTCTAACAAAGAAGCCATTGAATGCGTTAGCAAATTATATCTCTCTTATCAATTTTTTTTCCATACCCTCAACTTCTTACTTTTTTACATTAAAAAATTTTCCTCTAACCAATTTACGTAGCCCTGCATAATATTTTCTCATTGCGGTTATATCTTTGAGTGGCGCGAGTAGTGCCTCTGCTACACTAGATGCTTGGAGGACGTTTTTTCCTTTTCATATCGTTGCGCATTATTACAAGACATTTAGAGAATTACAATTTTCTCCTTCAACTTCAAGATCTCAGGCGTTGTTTTTGCCGTTGATTATTTATTTATTTGTGTGTGCTATGAGATAAGCTATGATTATCATACTTCGCTTTAACTAGAACTATAACGACAGGGCAGAATATGCCGTATTTTTTTCACTTTTTGATTGTTGCAAGATGTATTGAGGTCTTGATTCTTTTACCAGTGTGGTAAATTGGCTTGCGCCAGCCCTGCCGACAACGACATCGTAAACAGGTTGAAGTTGTCGTAGAGGACAATTCAGAAAGTTGGGAAGCAGTTGAAGTATTTATGCTTTGCTGTGGAGACAATGGGCTACCAGAAAGATACAAGATTGTTCTGAACAGAGGGTGAGGAGCAAGAATTTCATTTCAAATGTACAGCAACTCATTGACGATGAGCCTTCAATCTCTATCTGTGAGATTTTTCGACGTTTGGGACGATCTGGCAACAGCAGTCAAGCCTTGGATTGAAGACATTGTCTTAGGAAGATCACATATGTTCAGGTCTGTAGCCAGGATAAAGGGGCAACTGGCGCATAGCAAAGAACATATGGGGCACAAGGCACCAGGAATTGTTCTATATGTATATAAATAGGTCGATGGGGCAACTGGAGCCAGGCCCCTGCTGGCCACGTCTTGGCTACATGTCTGCATCTGTTGCAACAAGATTTTGCAGCAAGGCACACGGTCAAGAAGTATCAGAAGTGACTCGAAGATGACTTTTTTGACCATGTTGCTTCCAATGTGTGGACTTCAAACTCGTTTGACTGCAAGCCTTTTGACTATTATGTGTAGGACACAGTTGAAAGAATCACTGATAAGATTGCCTGTAATAATAAAGATGAGCTGAGGAAGAAACTCAGCCAGACATTACAAGATGTGTTTCTTGAAGTTGTAAAATGAGCATGTTCTCGCTTCCGGGATTGTGTGGAGGTTGTGGTTAATGTTGAAGGTGGCTTCATTGAATAAGTTCCATCTATAAAGATAACTATTCTATAAAGGAGACTTTCTAACAAAGACATAGCAATTCAAAAATTATTGAAAGTTGGGGGGCGGGGGGAATCAAACAGCTTTGAAAGAGATCAAGTGATTGGATATGAAGGAGAACACCATATTTCGTTAACCAATCGAAAGGCTTGAGCCCCCCTTTTACACGCCACTGCTTTTAAATCTTATCTTCTATGACTCCTCCTCTATGATATTTGATGACTTTCCCCTTCTTCTTCTTCTTCTTCTTCTTCTTCTTCTTCTTCTTCTCTTCTATGACTTTTTACAACGTCTTTCCTTCCTCTCTATGACTACTCTTATCACTTATCCTTGTTAGTTTTTGTCACCTGGATTTACTTATTCTTGTTACCTTTTGTCACCTGGACTTACTTATTTTGTGACATTTTGTCACCTGGACTTCTTTTTCCTCGTAACTTTTTGTCACCTGGACTTCTTTTTCCTCGTAACTTTTTGTCATCTGGACTTCTTTTTCCTCGTAACTTTTTGTCATCCGGACTTCTTTTCCTCGTAACTTTTTGTCTCCTGGGCTTCTTTTTCCTCGTAACTTTTTGTCATCTGGACTTACTTAGGGCCATTCAAGAATTACGTAAGCATCTTTAAGGGAGGGGTGTTGATATTTACTTATTTTTTCTGACAATGGGGAGGGGGAGTCTAAACCATGCTTACGTAACACATAGAAAATAATAAAACTAATATATAGTCACAAAGTGACAACCACTCTAACAGAACCGCAATACTTGGAGATACAACACTGCGAGTAAAAGATATAAAATATAATGTACACGTAATCTCAATTAAACACATAATTATTTAAACCAGGGCCTCTCATCCTTTTTTTCCGTTCTAAAATCCCCGTGACAGCCCTAATAATTTTAACTTGCCATAAATATATTTTATCATATCCACTTCTTATATATATTGCACATTATTTGCTTGCAACATCAATACATATTAACAATAAAAATGTAATAAGATACTTTATAATACTACAAAAATATCTTTTTACAGCATATTAAAATGAGATAATTTATTGTGATCATTAACTATTTATAAATAAACGTTTAATATTATAACAAACTTACGAATAAGTGCTCAATATTACAATAAAAATGTCAATGAGTCCTATAATTTTCATCATACATTGGATTCTTGTTCCAAAAACTTATACCAAACAATTAATGAATCGAAATGTTACGTAAGCATGAAGGGGGGGAAGCATTTGCTTATTTTTTTATAAGGGGAAGGGTGAGTTTAAAATAGCCAGAAATGTGCTTACGTAACACTTGAACGGCCCCTTACCCTTGTGACATTTTGTTACCTTGGATTACTTACAATTGTGACTTTTCATTACCTGGGTAGTAATAACGCCTTTGTGATATTTAATTCCCGATGATACTAATGCTAAACTGTATAATACGGTGTTTCCAAATGTGGGGCTAAAACCCCACAAGGGGGCGATTTGATTGTTAAGGAGGGGAAATTCAAAAATGGATTCCATTGTACCTAATGTAATGATAAAATCAAAATGGGCCCACTACACATAATTAATGTAATATCTATAATATAAATTTGTATTTAATGTGTTTTGGAGGGTCATAAATAATTGTGGGGGCTTCGCAGATCTTTTGGTTACTATAAAAATGGGTCGCGGCTTGAAAAAGGTTCGGAACCACTGCTATAATAGAATATAGATATTAAAAATTTCTAGCCAATAAAATAAATTGTATTAAAAAATTAATTCAATTTATTTCAAAAGAAAATGTAAAAGTTTATAAAAAATCAATTGCAAATTATTTTTTTACCGAATAAGGACGAGGAAAAAAATCAAATACTAAAGAGAGAGAGGCAAAACAACGAAAAAATACTACAATTATATAAATGAGACAGTTAATGAATCTTCAAGAAAACAGACAACAGCTACTTTTCTATTGTTGTTTGAACAACAATAGAAAAGTAGCAAATTCTGTGTTTTCCGCAGGAAAACGTATGTCATACTGACACACATATATAAAGGCAGAAATTAGGACATAAATTGATTCAAATTAAAGCGGACGAAATAGGAAATATAATTAGAGGAAAATGACGTAACGCACCATGATATAAGGAATATTCTAAGCAGAGAAGAATACATTAGCCATAATTAATTATTCAATTTATTTATTTGTGGTTGGAAATTAACATTCGATGAAATTGTATATTAAAGATAAATAATTATTATTAATTATTAGAATATAAATAATAATTGTATAATGAAGATAAATTGAATAGTGGAGGTAAAAATGAACATATAATAAATAACAGAAGAACGTGAATTATAGAAAATAAATCTTAATATCAGTGACAGCTGTTTCAATAGCACGCTGTATATTTTCATGAGAGTGATTGAAACTAATTTGTTGGCTGAAGTCATCAGCCAAATGTTGCCAAAATGCAGAACGTAAATTTGTTGATAGTGAAAACTATAACAATTAAAATGGAAGGTAAATCGTTGGCGACATCTCTGGCTGCAGAATCAAGAAAATAAAGTAAGTAAGTCTATAGAAACGTCTGATGTCGTAGCAGAGGTCACAAGATAAAGGGTAGTTCATAGTTCAATAAAAAGAATTAAAAATTAAAGTAAACGGAAAAGACAAAATGTTGATTGATAGTTGGGAGAAGAATTTCTTGAAACAATTCAAGAGGAATGCATTTTCACCAAGATATAATAAGCAATTATGAAATTAAAAACTATATTATCATATTGTTAAATTTTGCGCTACCTTATTAAATCTTATACTGTATTATTAAATATTACAGTGAAAATGGGTTATAACGACCTCCAAGGGACCATGCAAATTAAGTTGTTATAACCGATAGTCATTATAGCCGATATTTTTTAAAATCATATTAGCCTATAGCAATACGATCTAGAGTTTTATAAATTATTTTGATAGTAAAAAGTATAAACTTTTTGGTTTCAAAATTAAATAAAAACATAATTATAATGAAATTAATTTCCGTTTATATTAAGTTATATTTATAGCCACACTAAATACATAGTACTTTTTTGGCTTTTGAATTGAAAAAATTGTTGAAAATACTAAAATATATAATATGGAAAACAAATGTAATGAATAATGTTTACTACATTATACTAATAACTTCCGAACAGTACCGGTTTAAGAGTTTTGTGGGCCCTATGCTTAAAAAATAGAATGGACTCATAAAGGATATGACCCTCGAGATATTTAATTATTAAATCACTTTTTAAGTTTATTTATCTTCAATATTCAGGTTTAGCAGTAATAAAAATTTCTCGGACATTTGTAAATAAACAAGATTAGAATAACACAAATGTTTATAACTAATCTATATAGTTCTGACATGAATGTCAAATCGCGTCCTTACATCCTATACGAATTTCCCTACTACGTAGGCTACAAAATCACCGTCGTTATATACGATGTCGTGTCGTTATAACCGATATATTTAGTATGGAGTAGAATAGCAAATCAAACTTCTTGTAAAAATTCCATCGTTATATGCAATTGGTCGTTATAAACGATTTTCATTGCATATCGTATTATGAAATTTTGTATCATATTATAACATTTTGCATTATAAAATGTATCATATTATAAAAATATTTTATCGTATTATAAAATATTCTATCGTATTATAAAGTATCGTATCATATTATAAAATATTTTATCGTATTATAAAATATTTTATCGTATTATAAACTATTTTACCATATTATAAAATATTTTATCGTATTATAAACTATTTTATCATATAATAAAATATTTTATAATATTATAAAATTTTATATCACATTAAATATCGAATTATATTAAATATTATATCATTATCGAAGCCCATGACACATTGTCAAGTCGTATGACAATTTTTTAAATGTGGTATCGTATTGTCGAAGCTTGTATTGTCAAAGGTTTCATTGTATTATAATTGCTGTATCCTGTATCTTGTATCGTATCGTCATATTGTGTATCGTATCGTCAAATTGTGTATCGTTTAGTCAAATTGCTTATCATATAGTCAAATTGTGTATAGTAAAATAGTGTATCGTATAGTTAAACTGTGTATCGTAGGGTCAAATTGCGTATCGTATAGTCAAATTGTGTATCGTATAGTCAAATTTGTCGTATAGTCAAATTGTGTACCGTATAGTCAAATTGTATATCGTATTTTCAGTGCTAATTGCACATTACATAAAAGACGATTTTCCCAAAGCAAGCCATACTTAATTGGAAATAGGAACAACGATCTCAATGAAAAACTAAACTATAGAATAAAATAAAGCTGTTTTAAAACTCATTTTACAGCACTGTAGGTGTGTTTTCGCTGTAGAACCAATTGTAGATTATTTTCGCTCTGAAAATCGCTGTAGTACGGACTCCATTGCGAAAAGTCATTGCATAAAAGGGCTTAAAGAGATGAAATAGAGTAATTGAAGCCAGTTGCAACACGAAACTGAAGGTTCTGTGGATGCAATATGATGGCAGACGGTTGCAGACCCGGATTTTGAACGATAACTTTCCTCTTTTTCCACCTGACAGAGATGAATGCCTTGGAATTTTATACCCGGGGAGCATGAAGCCCCACCCCCACACGCTCGGCCGATTCACTTTAAGTGGAAGCCGTTTCGCGCCAAAATATACCCGCCAATTTGTGACGTTTTTGGCGAGTGCTCTTTCCACGTTCTTCTGAATATGTAATGAGTTCAAATTTCCACCATTGAAAGTATTAATGATAATTTATTACTTGCAGAATTTGTTACATGGAAAACTTGTTACTTGCAAAACTCTTTACAAGTGCTACTCAAAATAGACGACCAGTCTTGGCCAAGGCCGTACTCAATGGGGGTGGGGGGTTGGAGGTTAACCCTCCCCCCACTATTTAAACAATTTTATTTGTTGTAAAAATCCAATTCCTTGTGAGAAAGGAAAAAATTCTATCACCCCCACTCCCGTTTTGAAGTGCTGTGCACGAGCCTGATCATATCCTCTCCTGTAACATAATGTATAGGCCCTGACTATATATTTGGCGCAGTATAGCCCAGATGCTCTTGCGCCATAAAAAAGCCAAACAATCAATCAATAACTATATAGTACATGGGACTTCATTTTTAGTTTACACCCGTTCGCTCTCATATCCCGCACTTCTTATTCCACCAAACCCCATTCTTTCGAACGATTTTAATACGTCTAATATTATAAAATATTTCCGAATATGGAGCCTTAATTTACGACATTGAAAAGAAGGTTCGTCTTACGACGGTTGTCACAGATTTCAATAGATCGTTTAATCATGATCGTTGCTGAGCCACAAGGAGTGTTTAATGACGATTGTTACAGAACCCAAAAGATTGTTCAGTAACGATTGGTACGGAACCCAATGGATGATAAAATGTTAGAATTTTCTATATTTGGCGCGTTTGATCCTTGCTAGTCTATGACTTTACGAGACCTTAGCCACGCCCTTCTCTCTCTCTCTCTCTCTCTCTCTCTCTCTCTCCCTCCCCCCCTCTCTCTCTCTCTTCATTCTGCTAAATCACGTACCATAGAAGCGGTATTTTTTAATAATTTTTTCCTGAACAGACACGTCTTTAGTCCTTTAAAGTTAAAGACATTTCAAAGAACACCCTAAATTTAAGTATTGATCAATCGTTGTGTGCGTGCCACAGTGTAGTAATTCAAAACTCATGGGCTTGGGAGGGCTCAAGTGGTTTCACAAGAAGCTTATGCAATGCATCCTTAGGGAAAATAGCATATTTTGATATCTATTGGAGAGCTTGAGCCCTTTTCTTTGAGCCACTAATGTGTGTGTGTTCAGATACCTATTTCAAGATTGTAGATCAGGATCGCCAATCTGGCGACTATTTTACAGCTTGGCTTTGTGACAACCCTAAAATAATCCAAGAAGCCTGCTTAATATTCATCTGGTCTGTTTATGCACCTGCGTGATTGGTCAAGCTGACTTTCATCTAACACATATCGTGAACATTTATCTCTGCAGAAATTAATATCGCCGGGCTTGCCTCGACTTCGCCACTCGCCAAGCCTTCTCTGCATACGATGCAGCCAACTGATGATACCAAGATGATCTTTCCCGTTTCGCCACCTTTTCACCGCCGTTGATTCCACATTTCATGAGCTCATTGATAAATTTCATCAAATGAGACAAAAGAAAAATGGCGCATCGCTAGCCAATCATTGGCCTTAACATAGTGACGTAAGGTGCAACTCCACCAATGGGGAATGACCATAGAGGGTGGTGACATGTGCCCATCTTGCGTCTTATATGCACTTTATACAATGGCACTATGCGTGGCAAGATGAAATTTATATGCACTTTATACAATGGTACTATGAGTGGCAAGATGAAATTCATGTTTCTCACCAAAGAGGTCAGAAGCAGAGGAGTGTGAGTGACATAAAATTTTCAGGGGTCGTTTTTGAGAGAAAATGGGTTTTTTTTTAAATTAATTAAAAAATAACTCCACGTACTTCGATCGCGTAACTCAGATAAAACGAAGTTCTAAAGAGATAGACGCACCACTGATTGCACGTTAAAACAACTTTAAATCCCCTTGTTGAGATGAAATTTTACATATACATATGAATATATGAAGCTGTAGCTCTGTAACTCTCTATTATAAACCTGTAACCCTCTCTTATGAACTTTTTGCATTCGCCTATATCATAATAGATATAACAGAAAATGCAGAAGTTCTGAATCAGGGCACGAACTTGGGAAAAAATATTGAGGGGGAGGAGGGGAGTTGACGAGTAGAACTCGTAGGTACCGTCAAAGGAGTCAAATAGACACATATAAAATAATGATAATTAAGATATTTTATATGCTATGGTTTTCACTCTCGACACAACTCACAATATTTATTTATTTATTTATTTATTTATTTATTAGTTTAGAAGCCAAAGGGATCTGGGTTTCTAAAATTTGCACCCCCCCCCCCTCCGAACTAGGAGAGCAACACAATTTGGTTGGTTAATACAACACACTGGCGTACATAG
>QLNU02012731.1:0-24114 GCA_006491805.2 Dysdera silvatica | reverse complement strand
TGTCGTCTATATTAAATAAAAGTAATAACTCTACCAATACTATCAATTTGTGTCTTCATAAATTTTCTTCAGTTCATATAAAATTATTTCCAAGATCGTCTTTGAAAACATGGGAAAAAATGTTCTTCAAAATCCTCATCTTGTTAACTTCTTACTTTTGAGGTTTATGGTCAAACTTGACATTTACATTAAGCATTAGTATCACGAGATAAGGCATTCAAGTGTCCTATTAAAATTTTTAGATGTGTAAGATTTCTTAACATGTAAGGCATTTCATTTTGGGGCACAAAAATGGCTCTGGAATTTTTAAAAACATTTTAGAAATGAAATGATGCTGGGTTAATATCATGGACGGCACGTAAAATTGATTGGGAAATATATTAAAAAACAAAAACAAAAAAAAAGCCCAGCATTGAAAATGAAATTCTGCAAATCGTGTTTGATGAACTTTTAAGGAAGATGGTTTCTCTCACGAAAAATTTTATATATCCTGTAACCTGCGATGACACAAGGGATATTTCTGGCCAAGAGCAAATCAGTCTCTGCTTAAAGCGGGAATTACAGTTTTTGACTTTTGGTGTACATCCAAATTGAATCATCCTTGTTTACATATTTTCCTCCCGTTCTGTTGTTTCACAGCACTGTTCCTCTGTTTCACTGAAAACGTTCTCCATATTCTGTTCGAATCGTTTTTATTTTAGCTTTTATATCTGCTACCGTTAACCCAAGAATATTTAAATCAGTGAGCATTGAAGTGTAAATTTTTTCCCGTATGTTTGATTTGCTGTAATCACTGCATTTGGTATTCCACAAGCACTGATGCCAAGCACAGTACTTGCGGAACATTTAATTTATGTTATTATTTTTATTTATTTATGAAAAATTTATATATTTCACTTAAACTGTTGGGGAACTATGGCTGCTTGAAATTTCGAGCTTCTAATGTTAAATTCGTGCTGTATTTTTTCTTTCACATTTTCCGAAACGATTAGCCTATCCCACTAATTTACGTTGTAGCATAACCCAAACAAAATATATACCATCATTTATCTCTGAACAAATATTTAATATTAATTATGAAAATCATATTTGAAAAAAATATTAATGTAAACGTGGGTATATTTTAACGACAATCTGTTTAGCACTATCAGAAATCTTAGTATGCGAATTTTTACTTCATTCCCTTTAGTATTTTATTCAAATACAGACCAATATTGAAAATTGCATCATTTTAAGGCTTTTTAGGGACCATTCATTCACTGCTGATGGAAACTGCTAATGAGAAAGATATCAGAAATGCAGTGTGATGCAAAGTTTGGACTCTTGGCAATTGTGCGACTTGTGATTAGACATTTTTATTGCATTTGTGCTTTGATTATTAATTAAAAAACGTTATTTCAGTTTTACAAAAAATTAATTTCATATTCTTAATAAGGAACTGATGCACTGTCAATTCTGATATGTCTTGTCTCAAAATGCGAGCTTCCACAAAAGTGGTTCCCTTATTAGATTATTGACGGTTATTGTTCGATTAATTGGACACAAAATTTACCCGTATACTCTGCATATAAAAATGGGAACTTTAATTGAATATCTGCAAAGGAAGAGCAGATGAACTGGCATGCTTTTCGTTTTTAAAACTTTTTCAAAATTTGGATTGGCTTATGAAACTGATAGCACACCTTTCTTTGTGATTCGCTTATAAAACAGAAAACATGCCTTTCTTTGTGATTAGCATTTACGTTCCGCGTACGCACGAATGAGTTCTTGCCGATATTACATCGTAAAATTGTTTCGGTATTGAGTTAAGGTTAACTAATAATATTAAAGTTTAATTGTCATCTATGGTGCCCAGTGGCGTAGATAAACTGTCTTTCTGGAAGGGAGGGGGCACACCCTTGATGTATACAATGTTTGTATCCCAAAAAAAAATTTAAAGAGATTTCTAATGTAATGTTATCGGGTTCTGTAGATAGGGATATGGTCCAGACCCATGAACCCCTTTATTTACGCCACTGATGCTGCCCCTAAAATTTACGGGCTTTAAATCCCACAAGCCTTTAATAAGTTTTTGTGTTCCATAAACAGAAGCTGTATTCTGCAGTATGTGTGACCTTCATTTTATGTTCTGCCATATGGAGATGGACCCCAAATGGTTTCTTTTTAATTTATCCCGTATTTATGATCAGAATTGAACACAAATTTAAATATATCATAATATTAACGCAGGGAAGCTCGTGATGACATAAAACATGGATGTTGCCATTTGATTTTTCAGAAATAATGAACAACTAAATATGAAGATGACCCCTTAAGCAAATGAGATGCATATTTATTTGTAGAATACATTATTCCAAGTCCAACGACATATTTTGTTTTTTTGTACGTCCTCAGGAACGGGAATAACGGGCGGTGATCTTTTTTTTGACCCACTGTACATTAAAAACCTTTCCATCATTGAGCTTTTCGCTTTCTTTCTGGTTTGAGGGCCCAAAGACTACAGTGGTCATGCTACGCCAGGACCTACTGTTTTCCGAGGAATCCGCACCTCTTAAGGCCTAGGGAACCAAACCCCGGACTACAGTGAGCAGTGCGATCTTTATGAGATCTCTGAGTAAGCGTTCTTTGCACTGCTGGGAGTCGAACCCGGATTAGCGGCGCACTAGGAGAACGCGTTACCACACTGCGCCACCGCAGGGCCCATTGAGCTACCCCTAATTATTACTCAATTCTGCTAACAATTTGCCTACTTTTTTTTAACATAAAAAGGAACAAAATTAGAAAGTGAGAAGCCCATATTTTAAAAGTTAAAGAATAAGCTCTACTCTACTCCACATAAACAGTCATTCTACCTGAAACAGTTGGAACATTGATTAATCAGACCAGGGTAAATGTTTCCAAACACCTTGCATTTAATATCAGTGCTCGTAAGTCAAGGTGAAGAGCATAGCCTTGGATTATTGGGTCATTAGCCATGGGCATGTAGAAAAGTTCAGGCAGAGGTTATAGGCTCAATGGGGTTACAGAGCTACAACTCACATATTCCTATGTTAAATATACAAAATTTCATTGCAATGGGGGGTTACAACCCCCATCAACACCCCCCTTGTGTAGGCCAGTAGCAATAGTACTTGGGCTTTTGTACCCCATACAAGAAAAGGAATGTTGGTTACACTCTGTAGGAGTACTAATGTTACTCCTACAGAGTAATGTTAGTACTCCTACGGAGTGTAGGAGTAGTAATGTTACTTGACACCAGCGCTGAAATTTGCTATTATCTATGGTAATGTGTAGATTACCAGTCGGATATTACAACATATGTTAAACGACGTTGTCCATGATCGCTCAGAGCACTCACAAGCTGCAACACATTCGATGTCTTCCCTGACATCACATAGTCATGGTGCACTAATAAAATTGTCAACAGAATCCAGATTTCGAAGATGAAGAGTGTTTCAATTTCCTTGCACTAACAATAATGCCTTGTTCAAAGTCGCTGCATTGTGGTGAGCTGCAATCTTCAATGCAAATTCTGTTACAATGGATCGAAAAGCTACCAAGAACAGCCACCACTGTATACATGGCATTTGCCGAAGATCCTATTTAATGGGGGGGCAGGTTCTGGGAATGGAAGTGACTATTCTAGTTTCTCGGGCACTTGATTGGCTAACAGCACTGTTGTATGCAGGAAGTCCATAGGGAGGCGTTACCAGCTACAGCTTCACAAATAAATGTATATATAAAATTCTACGATAATGGGTTATGACCCCAAACAACCCCCCATGCACATGCCTATACTTAAAGGATGTAGACATGCATATTTTGCAAAGGTAGTAGGTTGTATTTTTATGGCGCAAAGACAATAAAGGTCATTCTACGCTTTTGGGAAGATGAGAATTTAATGCAATCAGCAGAAAAAAAAATTTAAAAGGTAAAACATGAACGAAACATTGCACAAGGACAGCAAAAATCATGCTACTGCGGAATCTACTTCTCTGAGGAATTCGAACCTCAAGACCTAGAGAACCAATCGTCTGGCTGCACTTAGTCTGTGAGTATTTTTTTTTTTTTGGCACCATTGGGAACAGAACTTGGGATAACTGCAAGCCAGGTGAATGCAACAGGGCCCAAACGAAAATCAAAAGTGCTACTAACAACAACCCAAACATAAAAATTGAAAAATAAATTTAATGCACATTTTTGTCAACAGTATTTACAAAATCCAAAGGCCGTTATTTGGCTGCGTTCAAGTCTCATTCAAATCAGGCATATATGATTTGCATTTTAAAACTTTAAAATCATCCTACATAAAAAATTAATAAATGATTTAATTGGATATTTTACCACCTAGTAAAAAATTATTAAAACTATTTTTTAGAAAATGAATTGATAACTGCAAAATTAAAGCTTATGCAAATATCACAAAAAGCTTCACATCCAAAAATACAATATATACAATATCAAATATACGTTTTTCATTCACTCGTTGATGCGATTTGTGAGACTGACGATGACGGTGGTTGATCACTGGTATCTCCAAACACTGACAAAGAAAAATATAAATTATAAATTAAAATATATTTTTTAAATTTATTAATATTTGAATGATTCAAAGTTAGATTTCAACAGTATATTCAACGTAAATTATGCATAAACATAAGAACGCTTACTCAGAGATCTCATAAAAAGATCGCACTGCTCACCGTAGTCCGGGGTTTGGTTCCCTAGGCCATAAGAGGTTCGGATTCCTCGGAAAACAGTAGGTCCCGGCGCAGCATGACCATTGTAGTCTTTGAGCCGTAAAACCACAAAACAAACAAACAAGCATAAAATTTACAGCCATGGTTGGCATTACATGAAAAAAAATCACCGTTTGATATTTTTTACTTTTCGGCAGGGCATACAAATCTGTTAAAATGCCAAGACCCTTTGAAACAACGGTGTCAAACACTTTCACACTGCAAGAAATGGTTGCAATAACAGATATTCCCGGGATCCTTAACAAGGGGGAGGGAATGGCAGTTTCACAAGGAAGGGGGCAATTATGGACTCAAATTGCAACAACACCGATGCTGCTAGCCATAGAGTTATATGGGGCCCGAGCTCCCAACTCTACATTGATGCTGCTAGCTAAAAAATCTTACACGGGGACCCTGGTTCGAATCCAGGATGGGGAAAGCGTCTCTTTTTCTCCAAAATTACACAAGCTCTAGTTTGAGCTGTAATTAATACGCAAGTGACAAAATTATAGTATAAAAATCTTACAAATGGGGAACGATGTCCCGAGATGGTAAAATAGGCGTATGAGAAAAAAGATCAGTTGTTATACTGCAGCGCTTCTCAACTTTTTTGCATCGTGAAACACTTTTCAAGAGAAAAATTATTCACGGAGCACTATCATCACCCTTATGTCAAGGGCACATATGGGCAATTTTGGCTGCTTTTACCTAGCCATATTTTTCGAACTGTCCGTCAACATTTTGTTGTATAATATAAAATCACGAATTTGTTTTTGAATTTTAAAATGCTTAAACTTAAATCTAAACTTAATTTTCTCGAAGACATTAAAACCTGGAGCTTTAAATATCGTTTTCTGAAAATATCTATTATGCATATATTTTCTTGTATGCTTTATTTTTTCTTCTATTATTTTTTCCTCATAAGGGCAACGATATTTCCACCAATGTGGGTGCTAAACATACTGACAACAGTATTAACAATGGAAGGTATTTTTGAGCAATTGGGCATGACAAGCGTCAAGTTTTATTTCATTCGAAATGTTATACAGAAGAACACCATTAAGACGAACACGCTTAAGACGAATTACTTTTAATACGAACCGTTTTTTGACGCATTGAGAACCATTGCTATACTGTATAGACCTACAGGGAGTCTACCCAAATTCTGTTTCAAACTTCCCTGACTTTTCCAGGTTTTCCAGACGAAATCTTAATCGATTTCTGGTCTCTAATTACAGTAAACGATACATAACACATTAAAATTTGAACAACAGAAACAAGTTTCAAGACCATAAAATCCACTAATACAAACATTAGGAGCCAATTACAGAGAAGTTACAAATACAAAAAATGCATTTCTTTACATTAAAAACCTGCATTAAATATTTACAACAACGTTTTCATTCAGCCCTTTCTCAGGTCATTAAAAAAAAGAGTTTAACTATATAATCGCAAAGCTGATGCTTCATCTTCTATTCCATTTAAAGTGTGTATGACTATCTATAAGAGAAAAGCGATTGATAAGATAAAAATCCCTTACAAATTCGCTAATTTAACTAAAAACATTTTTTTTTTAAAGTTTTAATTACATGTTTGGCAAACATGTTCTCCTGCGAAATATATGGACTTAATAATGTTATAGAAACTACATTGGTGCAAAAAAGTAATTTTTAGAGAAACTTTAGTCGAAAGTTTTTCAAAATTTTCATTATGCAATGGGGTACAACAAAAAGCACAGTTCAGAAAAATTATTTTAACAAGTTATTTAACAACGGATTTCAAATTTCCTTGACTTTTCCAGGTTTTCCTGCTTTTCAGATCCGTAGACACCCTGTGCATTAGCACACGATACATTGGAGGAAAAAATTCTTGACTTTTTCAGATTTTTTCCCTGAAAAATCGTAAATGAGACTTTGAATTAAACTTCAGTTTCAGGGAAAACAGTTTTACATTCGAGCGAAGTAAAGCTATTCAACAGAAGTTGGGAAGATTTTCCCTCACTTTTCCAGGTCTGACCAAAAACCTCGTTTTTCCCGGACTTAACATGATTTCAAGGTCCCTGGCAATCCCAGGTGTGGAGGAACCATATATGAGGATGTTCATTCTCGATATGAAGGATTGCCAGTTTCAAAATGAGTAATTTAAAAAGGGGAAAATGGATTTCCAAACATTACGGTGTTAAAAAAAAGTAAACGGGTAAAATTTTTACGTACTTTTTCCTTTGAGACCTTTATTGAAGCCTTTAGAGATGAAAATTCCGGTGGCAACCATCAAGAGCAACCAAACCACAAATGCAAAAACTCCGCATGCGAATGTACTTTCGTATATAGCATTTTCTTTGGTTCCCTTACCATGCACCCCAGCCTAGAATAATGGTAAGATAGTTACTTGCAATCTCGAAGATCATTGCACACTGATTATCATGATACATACAATCACACTTCATTTATCACAGTTCACATGTTATTTGTTCTATGTCTAATCGCAAATTACTTATAAGAATCATCGGACATTATTTATCACAGATTATTACAATCAGAACTTTTCACAAATACGATCTGTAATATGCAGTGTTTGAAATCATTGTATCGTACAAGTACTTGGCACAAAAAAATTGGTATAATTCAGTCACGAGTACCCATAGTAGTTTTCCAAAGGAAGCGGGGGGGGGATAACTGCATAAAAATTAACCTAAAACAAGGTATGAATATTACAGGACAAAAAGGAGAGGCAGGGAGTGCTGGGTCCCATTGTGTACCTATATGGGTGCCCATGAATTCAATCACACCTTAAAAACAGGAGTAGATTTTTGCTCCTTTTATAATCTCAGAGGAGAGTGGCTATAGCAGGAGTGGAACTGCATGAATGTAAACCTCTTTAGGCCTCATATACGAGACTTCTACGTTATTATTTTCAATCATACCATCTTTAACTATCCACTGTTGCCTTCCTAAAAACTTTCATTTCCTTCGTATATTATTATAAAAGCAACATATTCCCAATACTCGCCTGGTGAATTGTTTGGAAATTATATTTCATCCTTCTACTCATGTTTGTGAGTTTTACGACACAAAAGCAGCATGGGTGCACGCATAAGAGTACTTCTAGGGGGCTGAAAAAAATTATCACTTTCTTCTCGAAGCTGTCGAGAATTTTAGTGACTGTACAAGATACTAAAATGCTGCAAAAATAATTGATACTGCTTGACAATTAGTAATGAGCTAAAAAGTACCTTATTTTAAAATGTGACTGTAAAACTTTTGAAAGTAAATGTATAGCAGGTTCGGGCAAATAAAATTTTTAAATGGAATGGGGGGGTGGGACTCGAGCCCCCTGCCCCTCCATATATAGGTGCCCATGAAAAGCAGTAAGGTTCACATTCGCAATGACCTACAGTTATCAAAGGAATCAGAAACTTTTGTGGGACACGGAAGCAAACCTGAGAGTACAATGAGTAGTTATTAAGCCTTTTTTTAAGTGGGGGTGAGGGGCATGTTGTCGGGAGTTGAGCACAGGATAACTATGTACCAGGCAAACACGTTATCTTTACACACAACACGGGGGGCCCCCATTTTTTTAGCCATGATTTCAGTCAAGGAAATGATGTGAATAACTCAAAAGAACCCACTTACATATGAGACCAAGAAGCTTAATTCACTCCTTTAAAAGAAACGATCTTCATTCCCTCATTTGGTGAATTACTTAAAATAATTATATTACATTTAACGAATGAGAAGCAGCATTCACTTCATCAAAATAACATACTTCTAGACCGAATAAGTCCCAAATGCTGAATCATGAGAAGAATAAAGGGTCCAAAAGGCCAAATCGGATGAAGAATGAGAAAGACCAAAAGATCGAATCGTGCAAAGAATGGGGAAGTCCAAACACCAACTCGCATGAAGAAGAATGAAAATGTGGTGAGAGTCTCAAAGCCAAAACATCATAAGGAATATAAAAGCCTGATTACGATCCAGAAACCCGTTTTCCTAACAAAATGTGAACCCCCCCCACCTGAAAAAAAAATGTTCTGCCCATGCTAGTATCTGTTAAGCAAACGTGCACATTAATATTTTTTTTGTTTGTGGTCTTACGGCTCATGGACTACAGTGGTCATGCTGTGCCAGGACCTACAGTTTTCCAAGGAATCTAAGGCTTTTGAGGCCTATTGGGTAAAATTGTCCAAACCCCAGACTACAGTGAGCAGTGCAATCCTTTTATTAGATCTCTGAGTAAGCGTTCTTTGCACTGTTGGGAGTCGAACCCAGGTTAATGGCGCACTAGGCGAACATATTACTACACTATACCACCATAGAGCCACAACATTTCTTATATAAAGTTGTTTCATGTTTCACGACACAAGGATGGATGAAATGATTTTCCAAGGAATTTTACAGAGCAGCACAGCTGAGATGCTCTTGTGCAATAAAACCCAAACGAACATTATAACGTCAACTCGGTTTAACAGCACAATACTAGAGGGTGGGTACAAGCATTAAATAGCTACTGAAATCAAACTTGGATGGTAAGTATGAGTGCCGTTAGTGGGGGGGACCCATCCCCACCCAATGTTGGTATTAGGGTTCCATGTCCCCCTCCAATTTCAAACAAAATGCCTTCTACTGGTAATATTTTTATACCCCAATATTTTTACGCCGTCGGCACCAATGATGGTAAATATGGTATTCACAAGCCAAACGCGTCATCACTGCATGGCTTTGGGGCCCAAGGCTTCACCCTCCTCATTGGCTATCAGAACACATTTTCTCTAAGACGGAATCACATGGTCATCTTTAAAGCTACTTCAGCACCCACCCTGCTGTCGTGAGCTAGATTTAATTTTGTGGGAGGTTCGTACCCTTACAGCATGTACTGATACAATCACAGCATGAAAAGCCGTAGCTGAGTCCTATTAAAAATCTAGTTTCGGGTGGGGGGGCTGGTCCCTAAGATCCCACCCTTTGGATACGGGCATGGCCCACCCGCCCATAATATTTTAATCGCTACACCACTGTTTGTAACATAAGCTTAAAGAGAGAGAATATTTAAACGATACTCACATAATAGAACTTGTAAGCGATGTAAGCAGGATCGAGTAATCCCAATACATAGAATATAGACATAAGCAGGTGGCTTTCTCTTTTCAACTAAACGGGAATATAAACGATTATCATTAGTAACAAAACGCAACTTTGAAATATCACTGCCCATCATTGTCCTTCTAGGCAAGTGCACTGATGCGACACAGACTTAAGGCTGGTTTACATTTAGACAGTAAACTGAGTAATAGCTAGTTTATAGTGTGACAAAGATAGCTGTCTATTGTATGTAAACTCTGGGACCAGCACTAGATCTAGTATTTGAGATAGGAAAGTGGATTTGAAGGCGGGCTATTAACTAGTCCACTAAGCTGTTCTTGCCGTATTTTTCACTCTGGCTAATGCCAACTCGTGTACGTAAACAGGAGTGGAGGACTAGCTTTTGGACCAGTGGCAGTAAAGAGCAAGGGTTTATCCGGGATTCATAAACTGGGGAAGGGGTGTTCAAGATTTTTAGTGGAATGTGGATTAGATTTCATTATGGGGGTGTATCAAAAACTCTGGAGGGGTGTTGGGTGTGTATAAATCCCTGGTCAAGAGTTAATGCCTCGTCTTCCATATGCTAAATAGTTTCGCTCACTTGATGATGCAGTATAATGAGTAGTATGACGCAGTATGACGTATATGCAGTATGACGTGAGTGAATTAATATGTAAAATAATAACACTGTGAAGGCATAGTCATAGATTCAATAATGTTGGTTATATTCGCAATTTATGACGAATATTATCTGAATAAATACAACGTTGAACTTTAGGTAAGTTTTAATACATCATTAAGCGCTTTCGACCCTTCACGGGAGGGTCATCATCAAAATGTAACAAGACTTTGTGAAGTTATAAATAGAAAACAATTTTAGAAATTAAACAATTATTAAATGATATCAAATGTAAATAATAACTCATGTTGCCAATTTGTAAAATGAAAATAATGGTGAAATTAAAACGTGCTAAAGTTATTATTTACTCATTGAAAGAATATATTTTCACGCTCCATTTAGTCTTGCCAGTGTGTCGAGGTTGCATATTGTGGGTGTTCTTTGGTAGATTTCTATTGCTTCCATTAGTCTTAGAGTGTGTTCATTCCTACGCGTTTGTTGCCGAAATGTTTGTTTCTTCAAAATTTGGCTTGGCTTCGTTGTTGAACACATAGTGTGTAAGTCTTGTTTTGTTTTGGGCAAGTCTTAGGTTTGCTTTTCTTTTAAGTGGATTTTAAGGGGTCTTTTTGTGCTGCCTATGTAGGATGCTTGGAATTCATTTGATTTGGTGACCAATGGGATGGAGTAAACGCCACTTAAAACTTGTGCAGACAAATTATTCTCTTTTCGCTTTGCACTTGGATTCTTTTATCAAAGAGTTCTATAAACAATGCAAGATAACTGAAGATTAAATAGCGCCTTACCCCAAAAAATCCGATGGTGATGAACACCACACTTAAGCAAACACCAATACCGAGAATCAGACTCTGCTCTAAGTCGAGCGTATTTCCATCTGACCCCATAACTAACACGACCATGCTCAGCTGAAAAAGAAAAGGAAAACACATTAATTGAAATCATATGAATGGTGAATTCGTTCTGTACAAATTGAATATTTGTTATGGTGGAATCTATAAAGTTACTCAAGGGAATGGGAAAAGGTATCATTATATAGGCAGTTTATCGTTATAGACAGGGTTGAATCGAATATACTTTTATGTCTCTTTCTGTTGGAATCCTGAAGTATATTGTTATAGACAGATTTATCATTATAGTGAATATTATTATAGAAAAATTCCACTGTATAATATTGAACTTTTCTACAAAGACATACAAAAGTGCATGTTCAAACAGTTATAATTTTCGTAACATGAAACAGTAAATCAGATTTCATTTTTTGGAAGAAACAAATACCTAATATGTATGACTTATCCAATAAAATGTAACTAACTTATCTAATCAAACATGGATAACTTATCTAATCGAATATAGATGACTCGCCTAATTAAATATGGATCGCATATCAAATCGAATATGGATGATTAATCTAATAAAATATGGCTGAACTATGTAATTAAATATGTGACTTATTTAATCAAGCACGAGTGATCAATAAAATCAAACATGGATGACCTATCTAATTAAATGCGTGATTTATTTAATCAAGCATGGATGACATATCTAATGAATAGCATATCTATTATGATATTTTTAATTTATATAAAGACATATATGAAGAAGAGTCGTTTTAATTCAAAGGCAAAATAGGTGTATATATCTCTTCCTTTTTTAATGCTTTTAAAGCTCAAAACCGTTTAATAAATCTTACCGAAAGAAACAGATTGTTTGTGGTTTTGTGGCTCAAGGACTACAATGTTCGTACTGCACCAGGACCTATTGTTTTCCAAGGAATGCGAACCTCTTAAGGCCTAGTGAATCAAACCCCTGACTACAGTGAGTAGTGCGATCTTTGTGAGATCTCTGAGTAAGCGTTCTTTGCACTGTTTGGAGTCAAACACGGATTACAGCACACTAGGCGAATGCATTATCACACTGCCACAGAAGGCCTGAAAGGGACAAAATGATCTTAACTTCTGTATGGTAGCAACACCCACCTAAGTTTATTCACATTTGAATTGCAGCCATACATTACCACATTCAGAGGTAAACGTGTTACATGGACAGCATTATGCATAATTACAGAAATATTACAGCAAGATGGAACGTTCGCCACATATTCCGGGTGATAAGGAAAAGTGAAGCCTTTTAAATGAATTATGAAACATTATTAATGCTAATTATTTAATTATTATTCATGAACTAATTATTATGAATTAAGTAATTATTTTCTCTTATTTTAGCATTGAAAGTATAATTCTTCCAATAATTTGCAAAATTAGCAATCTGAGTTAACTTTTCATGTGGGTCACATAAATATTATTTGTAGGCCATAAGTTGATTGATACTATACTAGACTGACAATATATTAGTTTTATTTATTTATTTTTTTATTGTGCACATTATACACACCCAATATTTAACTCAATGATACACAATAAAATCTTTCCTACTGACGACTTTCAGAGGATGGAGAGAAAACGTCATTAAACAGAAAAAAAAATTAATGAGAATATGTGTAAGTTTATGGGAGAAGCTGTGCCTTTTATACGGGTTGTCGCTGGGGCAGCCCAGGTAAGTTATCACTTAAGTAATACAAGGTTTTTATCAATTATTTGCAGAGTTGTTGCCATATTGATTTCCACAGGTGTTCAGTGATGCTGACACGCACAAATTGATGATATACTTATTGATAAAGTCGATATGCAAGAAAAACAAAACTAGTATTTTTAAAAATGCATAATACAGGCACGTGTTAAACTGGAATATCAATGGGTAATGCCTCGTAACGTTTGGGACATCATCTTACATTGGGTGTCTATGACAGAAGTGGGATTTGTGACCTTGTGGCCACTGCAAGGTCATGGATTTGGAGAGTTCATTTTCAACTATAGACGTTGGAGACTTAAGCTGAACACTGCAAAGCACTTGCTGGGACTAAAAGATGCCATTGTTAAATAAACATAGCTGTTTTAATTAAGGTGACTTTTCAGAAAGAATTAACTAAAATAATTTGATAAAAAGGAAGCAGGTTTTCACTTAGGTTATCATACGGTAAGATGTTCTTCAAGGAAAAGGACTGAGATAACCGTTGTATAAGCTTGTTTGTTTGTTTTTTGGTTTTACGGCTCAAAGACTACAGTGGTCATGCTGCGCCGGGACCTACTGTTTTCCGAGGAATCCGAACCTCTTAAGGCCTAGGGAACCAAACCCCGGACTACAGTGAGCAGTGCGATCTTTATGAGATCTCTGAGTAAGCGTTCTTTTTGCACTGCTGGGAGTCGAACCCGGATTAGCCGCGCAATAGGAGAACGCGTTACCACACTGCGCCACCGCAGGGCAAAATATATATGTATAACCTGGATAGGTAACGTCCAAACAATTACGTTTCCTATCTTTTCTTTTCCTTTAATTTTTCAATAGGTACAGTAACCTCTCTCAATAACGCCACACTCCAATTAATGATTATTTCAATTTAACGATGGTAATTCACAATCAGGCAAATGTTACATAGAGTTACAGACATTCCAATTATTGTCTTTTTTTTTCAGTTTGTCATTTTTTTCTAAAAGGCAGAGATCACGGTACTAATTCCTCTTTACTCGCTTTTACTTGGGATACGATAACTCTTTGATCAGTTTATCATCGCGCCCTATGACGGAATGCAGAAAACCCTGGTTTGAACTCAAACAGTATTGAACCCTTATTTACCCATTTTTTACTAATTCATGGTCTGGGGTTTGGTTCCATGGAAAGGTGCAGATTCCAGTACAGCATAATTCTAGGTGTCCTTGCACTTAAATTAACTTCAGAATTCATAGATTAAAATTATAATGACTTACCAATGATGGAATCGGGGGCCCGTAGCCAGGTTGAAGGGGCAACTGAGGCACGGAAAAGGACATATGGGGTACAGGGTACTTGGGATCTCACCAGTATAAAGTAATTATCAGAAGCGATACAGGATTTAGACCAGTATTTCTCAATGTGGGGCTCATGCCCCACAGGGGGGGGGAGAAATTTGATTGTTAAGGGGACAATTAGAATATGGACTCCACTGTACGTAATGTAATAAAAATAGGACCACTGTACATAATTAATGCAATATACAGAATTAATATAATGTATATAATGTAATATATATATATAATTTTGTATTTAATGTGTTTTGGGGGTCATAAATAACTGAGGAGTCAGATCTTTTGGTTACTATAAAAGTAGGTCACGGTTTGAAAAGGTTGGGAACCACTGATTTAGACATTGTCACTATAAACTCAAATAAATTTGACACTGATTTCTTTTGGTTTTTTACAACTACAAATATTGTTGTAATATCAGCATATATCAAAATGTATATTTTAAATTTCATGGAGGGGGAATTGGGTGGGAGTGGAGGAATTATATAGAAACAGTTTATAGAAATATACATGAAACAAGTATTATTCATTAATTTGTAATTATTATTATTCTACATATATATAGATAGCTTGATGGGGCAACTGGGGCCATGCCCCTCCTGACCCCAGCTCGGCTACAGACCTGGATGACATATCATGGCATTTCATATGCTAAATGTCATATGGTGGATATCAATGGGAGCCAAATGGACCCCTCGTGGGCTATGGCAAAATTGGGGGGGGGGTGCAAGGGTTGAAATCGTGAAATTACGGGGCCACAAGCAGTTGACTTCCAAAATAATCATTACTAATGCAAAAAAAAAAAAATGGTCATAAGCAGTCGAAGCCTCTCAAATTAGGCAGGGCCCGGGGCCAAAGTAATTTTGACGACCCTTAATATTAAATGAGAGTTTTATAATGTAACGAGTAATTTTTTTTTTATTTCACTTTTATGGTGCACGTATTTCAAATTTTTTTGCAAATGTAAAAAAATTGTAAAGGCACGATTTCTGATGATCATCTTTGAGGAGAGAACACCCTTCCACAATGATTAGGCGGGGCTATGGCTCCGCCCGTGCGGCTGCCTTTAGTCAAATCAATATTAAATTATTTAATATCGCTTGATGTTATTTTATTGATTGTGTCATTAGTAACCACCGATACTGTGAAGAGGGGCGATCTTCAATTGTCTCTAACAAAACTGCAGCCAGATATACAAAACCTTGCTTATTCTCGTCAACCACATGGATTTCACTCTATTAAGAGACAATATTATTGCATTTGGGTAGTCCAAAAGCAAAAAAGTTAAAGTCTTTCACAGACATGTTATTCATTTTGTTCCTCTTTAAAAAAGAAACTATCCCCAAAAAAATGCACAACGATTCTTCGACCATATTTAATGGTCGCTCGACATTATAGAAGTTTCAATATGTCTTATGGTAATGTATAACACTAACAACAAACATGTAAACACTCTTAACAGCTTGTTTAAAATGAAAACTAATAACGAGAATAAGCCTTGGATACAAAAAAGACAAAGTTTAGCATTGTTGTTAATTATTTAAGGGGTGAAGGCGACGATGCCACATGGAGTAGGGCTTCATCCTCGATCATGGAGTAGTCTTTTCATCCTCGGTCAAAGACTCATTGAAATTGCTCATCATGGGAACTCCCCTCTTGGCCCCACCATTAACCACTTTGAGTCTGTCCACCTTTTTTCTTCCCTCCTGGAAGTTTTTATTGCCTTCCCATTGCTCAGGAGGTATCTCCAAGAAGGTCTCATTGATACAAAGTGACTTCAGAAATGACAAGAATGAAGAAGCAAGATCACTTAGGCTCTTGGAGGTTTCCTCGTCTTCTTTAGAGACCCACTTAGTGCATTTCATCTTCTTATCCTTCTTCATCTGTACCACGATATCTCTGTTCATGTTGACAGGTACTTTTCCTGGAAAAAGAAGAGAAACCAACGAAATCACGCCCCAGTTACCAGAGATGGCATTTGAAAGAAGTTAGTGCCGCCTTGACGATCTTCTCGTTTAAATTTTTGTAATGGACGAGGGTCGTGTAGAAGATTAAGATCATTTACAGAGGCTTTTGGTGCCTCAATCTATATTCTGGAGTAGATGGGTATAATGAAGAAAGACACTTCACGGAGACCAGATTCCTCATCAGCTTTACATGTTTCCTGAACATAAAAACCTTGAGCATGTAGTTAACCTTCGCCATCCACTGAGCATGGTGGAAAACTCCAGGCTTTCAGATTGGAGCACAAAGTTTTCCAGTGAGATAACACATAGGTTATACAACTCTGCATAATCATAGCGGGTATTCTTTGTCTTCAAACTGATCTTAAGGGTGGCGTCTCGCCAATTTTTCTGGCTTTTTGCTTCTACTCTTGGATCTTAAAATGCCAGGAAGATGTCTTTTGGGATTAAAGGCAACTGCAGATGAAAACGTTTGAATATCACGATGTCTGGTCCAGAGGAGGGTGACAGATTTGAAAACTGCAGCAATGATCAACTCCATGATGTGATGTTTATAAGATAGGTGAAGAAAAGGTTACCTAAATCTTCCTTAATAAGACGGCAACACCCTGAATGAATCCATGTGTTTGCAGCTGTCAGGTCAAAAGAAAGAGCTTCAACATGTTCCTCCAACTTCCATTCACGAATAATTTGAGCAGTCTCTTTTGCCAATGCAGCTCCGGCACCCGACGACAGCTTTGGTACAGCGATTAATTTCTCATATTTGATGTCTAGACTGGAAACCAGAATCGAACTTCATTCCGATGGATTCAATTTCTTTTACATACAGTGATAATCATTTACAATTTATCAGCTAGGTTAATCCATCTAGGCAGCAAAGGAAAAAGACTTTGCGGTCTGACAAAACCCCTGCTGCCCAGTATAGGATATAATAAATGGAATTAATAAACACAATATACAAACTAAACATACGATAAATAAACTAAATACAATAAGATAAAAGACTTGGTTGTTTAGCAAAAGTATGGAAGGTATAAATAGAGAAAGATGTAGTGATATTATAATTCTCTATCCAATAGATGTCTGCGGATGAGTGTTTTATATTGAGCAAAAGAATAAATAGATTTAAGTGAGTTAGAAAGAAGATTTCACATCCTAGGGCCAAAGCAACCGATGCAGGAGAGTCCAAGTTTCATTCATGAATACTCTGATATTAGATCGTTAAGATTTCTTGTAACGTGGGTATGATCAAGAGAGTGCAATGAAACAAGATCAGAATGAGTGCCATTTTGTACAGTGTTAAACATGAAGATGGAAGTTCTGTACGTAAATAATTTTTCAATTAATAATATCCGATGATCATAAGCTAATTCAGTAGTTATGGAAGAATGAGTTTGATAATTTAGAAGGCGGAGGAATCTTTTTTTGCAGTCTGGTAAGTCTAATGAGATTAGACGTGAAAGTGTTTCCCCATATTCGAAGGCAACAGTAAAGAAAAGAAAAAATCATAGAAGAGTAAAGTTCAAGAAGAATCAAGATTAGTAAGTAGTAGCTGAGGTTTCGAATCACTCCAATATTTCTACTAATTTTGTTACAGATATTGTTAACGGGAATATCCCATTTAAGGTTGGATTGAAGAGTTATACCGAAAATGTTTATATTTTGTGAGAATGAAATCATTGTACTATTTATACTGAGATTAAAATGATTAAGGTCTATATTTATTTTGTTGATAAAAAGAAGGCATTTATTCTTTGAGATATTGAGTGTTAGATAGTTACTTACAAAGAAGTTAGTAAAATACTTGATATTAGTAAACTAAAAGAAATTAGTGTGTTGATTTCAGTGCTTTTAAAAGAAGGTACTAGCATAGTCATCAAAACTGATAGGTTTGTGAGGAGTTGGTAGACAGAAGATATCACTGATGTAGAAGTTGAATAGTAGAGGCCCCAAGATCAATCCCTGTGGAACACCGAAGGGTGTATGACATAACGCAGAGCGGCAACCACACATGTGCACAAATTGTTCTCAGTTTGTCAAATAGTTTCTGAGAATTATGTTGGGAAGTCCACGGATACCAGCCAATTCAAGTTTGAAAAAAGTCTGTTGCGATTGATAGTATTGAAAGCTCTTGACAGATCGGAGAATACGCCAACAGCAGATTTTTTAGAATCTATAGCTGAATAAATACAATTAGTGGCTGAAAGGAGAACCCGTTCAGTGGATTTACCTTTAATGAATCCAAATTGATTTTGATGAATTATTTCATGGGGTGAGAAGTAAGCATAAAGTCTTTTAAAGAGTAATTGCTCGGAAGTTTTTGCAAAAATTGTCTCAGTACTGAAACTGGCCTATAGTTGAAAATGTCAGTTGAATTGGAATGGGCAAATGGTTCACCTTTAAGCCCTCTCCTTCGCCTGTTATGTCAGGTAACTTGCTATTTCAGTGAAAGACGAAGGAAACATCCTTCGCTCGACTTCACTGATCAAGGAATTTTTCAAGATACCTGCTGTTTTAGACCGCTCCTGTATTCTTGCATGCCGTACGTAGCTACAGGAAGGTGCTATTTTCCCAAATACATCTTTCACTTCACAGCTTCTTCTCTCCCTTTCACTCTTTTATTTAAGTCTGAACTTTAATTAAAAAAAAATCGAAATTAGGGAAGTATTTGCAAAAAAATTTTTTTAAATAGGAGCTAATTTTGCGAATTTAAAACTGAATTTTGGATCCAGAAAAGTGGTCCTCATTTTCACTTTTTTTTTTTTTAAGCTTGGACTTAAAAAAAATTTCAGGTCCTGATTCTTTGATAACCTTGAACGACCCCTAAATATCATAATATCGACTTAAATTTCCACACAGATGGTTTTTAGCCCAAAGTGAACGAAATTACTAACGTGCCTCATGAGTTTGTTAACAATGAATTTTTGCCATGTCATCATGAACCACCCTATTGTGTATGAAGTATTTTTATTGTTAATATTTCTTGTATAATAAGTAAGTGTTGATAAAGTGTACCGATTTGAAATATTATATTTATTAAAATTTAAAAAAGTTAGGGGGGGGACACAGTTGTGCATAAAACTCCAAAGGGGAGGAGAGGGTCCTGACCAAAAAAAAGGTTGAGAAATGTGTTAAATGAAAAACGAAATTTCATTGCGCTATAGTTTATGCTTCAGTCTTTTTTCTGAAAACTTGTATCAGAAACGAGTCGCAAGTAAACAAAACTGAAAACCCCAAAGTGCCAAATGTAGTAAATATAATTAACGTAACAAAATATACCAAGGTATACCTGTAATTGAAAATCAAATTTCAATAAACTCGAGCATAAGTAGAACAGCTTGCACACTTTCTGCAATTCTGCAACACCTCCCACCGTGTTAAACAACAAATTATTTGATCGGCAGTAAGTTATGGCCAGCCATATCCCCGAGCCTAATAATACGGGACTGAAAATCCAAACGACAATGAGCCGTGCCTAAAATTAAAATATAAACAAGTATAATAAAAAAAAATTTTAAAGTCAATTCCTTCAATGCGCTGCTCAAATAAAAGGGAAGAAAGGGAAAAATTGCGAAAAGCAATTTTGGCGACATTTGGCTGTAATTGGCGGCAAACATTAATCGCCAAATACACCAAAGGAAAGCAAAAAAAATTCATTTAAATTTAATTAATGAATTAATATTTGAAAAAACTGTATTAACATCAAGTGTCATCCACTACAAGTTTAAAAAAATTTATTTGAACTTGATTGGATGGATAGAAAATATTTTATTAACGATTGAAAATTTGAACAAGATATATAAATATATATATATATATATATATATATATATAGGGAGAGTGTGAGCTAATAGAAGGAATTGAAAATATCACCTTTGATTCCAAATATTGGACTAAAAAATACCCTGTACTATTTTGTTTTGTATGTTTCCCTGAGGAAGCTGTTTTTACCAGATGCAGAACAGGACACGCATCTCCTATCAGCTCTTTTGAAAGGAGAGAAAGAGCATCCCCACATTTAACGACTACAAAAAACCTTTATAACGATTTTGCATGGTTGTCCATTTGCAAAACTTTTGATCAGCAGAGTTAAACTATTTTTAAGTGAAACAACTTAACCTTTACATACAAAAAGGTTAAACACTGGTAAAATAGCAATGAAAAAGATCACTCAAGCTTTCGGACGCATCAGCAGCAGTCCTTCATCAGGAGTAATTAATTACAGTACATTAATAGTGTTTAACCCTTTTTGTATGTAAATTTCTTCCGTGGCACCCTATATCTTATTTCTATTGTACTCAACCTCTGTGGAACATTTTATGTGACTGTTTTAATCACAATACTATATTGAAATTTTAACCCGATATTGATTTTTACGAAAGCATCTGATTTTACTGAATTTTCTTTTCACTTTTACATAATTTTTTTTTTCTTAATGAATTTGATGCATAAAAATGGATACACCTCATTTGGAGCAGCATAACCCTCCCTGTTCCTGCAACATAAAAATTTAACAAACTAACCCCCTTTATATGAGGTATTATTCTTAGAAGGCATGATGCAAACACAGTAGTGACATTCGAGCCGGTTTGTACGAATCAGTTGTGGAATTTCACGAACTCACTAAATACACCAGGCCTCAAGAGTAAATTACTCGTAATTTTTCAAGTCAAGTCATTCTGAGCAAAAGTTACTTTTATTAAACATAAATTTCAAATATCTGTATAAGCATTTTTATTACTTTTACTCATATAAAGTAAAATTACGAGCATATACATTCAGTGGCCAAAATAATGAGCATGGACCTACCCGAGCCTGAAAACGATAAGAAATATTGAGGCCAAGCCCGTTCCGGGACCGGGCTGAACTCTTAACCATGGGCCCAAAGGGCATTGAACTTGGCACTTGATAGGCAGAAAGAGATTGCCTGATCTGATGAATCTCTGTTCTTTCTCTGCCATGCTGATGGGAGGATCAGAGTGTGGCACAAACAGCATGAATCGATGAACCAATTCTGCCTACTGACAATCCTTAAAGCATGTGGCAGTGAAATAATAATCCAGGGAATGTTTTCATGAATTACACTTGATCTTCTAATACCATGAGAAATATCCTTAAACCCCCACTACTACCTTCTGTTGGTAAATGGAACTTGTCGTAAGGGCTTTCCCCCACCTCCCCGAGCTTCGAATAACCGCTAGCCCCAACCTCCAGTTTTTCTCTTTCTGCTGATTTTCAGTTCGCACATTTTCACTTCACGAACAATCCTCTCCTGGGAATACAGTGCTAGCTTCAGTGGCCACCTTTCCCAAATCTTTTCTACTAAACGATTAATATTAATAACAATTTAGCTCTCCAGTAGTATTAGTTATTGGTCTTCTATAAAACACCAGTCATAGTCACAAAATTCAAAACTAGTTTCATAAATGAATCAATACTTACCATTTTCACAGGATTATATGCTTGTGTGAAATAGTTCATTGTGCAGTATATTAGAACAATTACATTGCTTGTGATGAACACAAGCAGTTCATCGGCCCTTTCCGTTAGCACAGCATGGATTACATAATAACAGCAAAACACTAAAAAGAAAAATAATTTGTAATATAGAACAAGATATGTGGGTTATCAGGAATTCATTTGAGACCATTAAATGCTTTGATGCAATTTTTAAACTGAAAGGTCATTTATGTTTATCGTAGCATTATAATTCAAAAACCTGTGCTGTATTATACATAACGGTATTATATACAATGTTCAAAAAGTAACTAGACTATGCATACAGTGGCAAAACTATTAAAAATCCTCTTTTTCTTCGCATACAAGGTTCATAAGATATTATCACCCTTAATTTATTACATGTACTCCTATGTATGTAAGGTTTGTAAGGAATTATAAATTTTTTCAAGGTTTGTAAGTCAAGGTTTGTTTGTCTTAAGGTTTGTAAGATATTATTACCCTCATCAAGGTTGCATAAAAAAAGAGCATCGCTTTTGTATCCCAGTTGCCAAGCAGGTTAAAACACACTGTTTCATATAGAGGGTCCCCAGTTCGTCTCTATCCGAGCTAAAATGTAAGTTACAAATAAATTTGACACCAACGTATTAGTAGCTCAATCTAGAGCTATTTTTGTTTGGGAGAAAAAGAGACACCGTCCTCATGCCAGATTCGAACCAGGGTCTCCGCGTTGAGCTCGCGGTGTCTTGACATACTAGATGAATGAGAACAAGAACAAGCCCTTTTTTTCTCCGTATATTAAGTTGTAAGATATTATTACCCTTCACAGGGATAATACAATTGCAGAAATATTGGTCTTACAACTTAATATACGGGGGAAAAAGCGTTCTTATTCTCATTCGTCTAGTAGGTCAAGACACCACAGACTCAACACGGTGACCCTGGTACGAATACGGGATGAGGACGGTGTCTCTTTTTCTCATAAACAAAAATATCTCTAGTTTGAGCTACTAATACGTGGATGTCAAATTTATTTGTAATAAAAAATCCCCCACGAAAAACTCACAAAAATCTCGCCCCGATGGATTTGTGTGTTGACCAATATTTGGCAATTGTGTTATCCCTGTGAAGGGTAATATCTTACAACTTAAAATGTAAGTGTTAAAACTGTTACCCATCTTAATCCCCATGAAAAGATTATAAAAACATACCCAGGTAGCTTTATGTGTTGACCTACTGGAAATCATTTTAACCCTGAGAAGGACAGTATTAGATTACAAACATTACATAATATGTTTTGCCTAAAGTAAGGTTTGATTCATTAACTTGCTGAATACTTTGTATCTACTAACTGCTCTTATCCATTTCTGTCTTGGTCCGCAAGAATTTAGCAATATAGTGCAATACCATAGAACATTAAAGATGCCTCCACAAAACAAACAATACCAAAAGGGAACACTAACCGATTGTTAACAGAAGAAGAATCCCAAAAGTAAAATCGCCAGAATCTAGCTTTCCATTAATTAGTCTTCCGAGCGTCAGACCAAAACAAATAACCAGTCCAATTATTGAAAAGGATAGGTAAATCCATTCAAAGCGCGAAAAATCAGAAAATGCTCGAACCTGTAAAGAAAAGAAATTTAATGGATATCTCTATCATTTGCTTCTTATTTTCCATTATCCCTCTCTTGACTACGATAATATTATAGACATGAAAAAAAGTAAGGAGGTTTAAACAACTATGGTTTTTCTTGGTGGTAGTGGAGGAGATTGTTTGGTTGGGTGTGTTTTTTTTTGTTTTTTGCCCTTTGACTAAGGGCTCTTCGATTCATGAGTCGTAAAGAAGAGGAAAATAAAAGGTCACGACTCGGACAGGTTTCAATCCGGAGACTCTTGGATTTTCATCCCATTGTTCTGTTCACCAGGACATAACCAAGATACGGCTTTAAGTTACTTTTGATTCGAGCATTACAACACCACAAACGCACATGAATTTAACATAAATTGATCCAAAATTTTAACACATTGTTTTTGCAATTTTTCAGATGTGTTCTCATGGTTATTGATGCACACATATGGAATGATTGTATTAATTTGTGTCTGCATGTAATTCTAATATCGGACAACAAGAACTAATGTTTGTTTTTTGGTTTTACGGCTCAAAGACTACAGTGGTCATGCTGCGCCGGGACCTACTGTTTTCCGAGGAATCCGAACCTCTTAAGGCCTAGGGAACCAAACCCCGGACTATAGTGAGTAGTGCGATCTTTTATGAGATCTCCGTGTAAGCGTTCTTTTTGCACTGCTGGGAGTCAAACCCGGATTAGCCGCGCAATAGGAGAA
>QLNU02012716.1:8211-27135 GCA_006491805.2 Dysdera silvatica | reverse complement strand
CCAGAAATTTCTTAGCAGAGCCCATACTACAAAGGTTAAGAGATGAAGTCGCCAATGACCTAGTAAACACGTCAACCAGTGCGGCCAACCCAGAACCACCAGTTAGTAGCCCAAGAGAACTGCTCCAACCAAGTATAGAAGAAGAAGAAGAGAGCAGGGACGTGGAGAAAATGGAAGAAGGTTTCCAATGTGCCCTGGCGGAATATGAAGGCTCGGATGCCGCAAAAAGGCCAAGGATACCGCGTCAACCGGCATCTTGGAAACTCTGCAAAGCAACCAAGATCCTCAATGAACATACCCTGCCACTACACCTACAGAAACACAACTCCCTACAGGAAATACACACCGCCATATACTGTGCAGCAGTAGCGGCATCACGCGCCAATAGGTACGAAGTAAGGAACGAAAGCCGAAGTAACAGAGGAAACAAAGCCCAACCACCATGGTAAGTGAGACGGTAAAAAAGAATAGAAGAGCTCCGCAGCAGCATAGGGCGAATAACCCAGTACATGCAGGGAAATAGGAGTAAGAAATTAGTGAGGAAAGTGAAGATGGCCCTTAAGAGAAATAGGATTCATACAAGACACGAAGAGCCCAATAAACACATCAGCGAATATCTGGATACCCTCAAACAAAAACTGGGTGTATACGCCAGAAGACTCCGAATATACAAAGACTACACCAACAAAAGACAACAAAACATGCAATTCCAAACAAACCAGACGGCCTTCTACAGGAAACTTCGAGAGACACCGGCGAACCAAGACAAGCACGAAGCCCCAAAGCCAGCAGAAATAGAGACCTTCTGGAAGAAACTATGGTCCAATGAAGTACAGCACCAAAGCGCCCCCTGGATTCAGCAAGAAATGGAGGTTACGAGAGGAATAGAGGAGATGGAATACACCGGCATCAAGATAGAGTAACTCCAGCAGGTAATCCAACGTACGCACAACTGGAAAGCTCCGGGTATTGACTGCATACACAACTTCTGGTACAAGAAATTTACCAGCGCCCATGGACCATTAGCCAAGGAACTTACGGCGATAATTGAAGACCCCAGCAAAATGCCTGAATTCCTCTGCAAGGGAATAACTTACCTCCTACCGAAGGACCAGGATACCAGTGACCCAGCGAAATACCGACCCATTACGTGCCTTAACACCCTGTACAACATACTCACGGGGTGCATCTCTGAAAAAATAAGCCGGCACAGCGAAAGCAACAACTTAATGGCGGAAGAACAAAAGGGATGCCAGAAAGGGACTCTGGGATGTAAAGAGCAGCTTACCATCGACTCAGTTATCCTGGAACAAGCAAGAAAACAAAAGCGAAAACTCAACACCGCATACATAGACTACAAGAAGGCTTTCGACTCTGTTCCGCACTCGTGGCTCCTTGAAATACTCAGCATATACAAAGTGCATCCCTCAATCATCCGATTCCTACAGAGCAGCATGAAACAATGGAGAACCAGGTTACAGCTAAACACGCCAGACAGTAAAATAGAAACGGCCGAGATCCCCATCCGCCGCGGAATCTTTCAAGGAGACGCACTAAGCCCCCAGTGGTTCTGCTTGGCGTTAAACCCCTTGTCAAGGATGCTGAACACAAGTAAATACGGATACATGCTGAAGAAAGACAAGAGAAACCTACATAAAGTCTCCCACCTCATGTACGTAGATGACATCAAGCTATACGCGCCAACAATCACCCAACTCCGACAACTCATCAGTATAACAGAGACATTCTCCAAGGACATAGGAATGGAATTCGGCCTCGATAAGTGCAAAATACAGAAGAATAGCAAAGAAGATTTACCAGGCATCGAACTCGAAGACGGGAGACTACTGAAGACCTTGGACGAGGGCGAAACCTACAAATACCTAGGGATAATGCAAAAACGGCAGCAGGAGCACAAGAAAGTCAAGGTCCAGCTCACGCAAGCATTCCAAGAAAGACTTAGAAGCATTGTGAAGACGAAACTGAGCGGGAAGAACACCACGCAAGCAATTAACGCATATGCGGTACCAGTGCTCACCTACTCCTTCGGGATCATCAAATGGTCCAACACTGAACTAGAACAACTCCAGCGGAAAATGAGAACCATCCAGAGAAGAGCCGGACAACTACACCCTGCAACGGCAATTGAACGGCAAACACTACCCCGGGAAGAAGGAGGACGCGGACAAGCGGACCTCAAAGACTTACATGACAAGCAGATCCAGAGCATGAGGCAATACTTCCAGTTGAAGAGTCCCCGATCGCCACTCATCCAAGCCATAATACAAGCAGATGCAAATTACACGCCACTAAACCTGTGTAGTACCGAAGAGCGTGTCCTGGAAACAGCCAATGAACAGAAACTAAGAACTTGGGCCGGAAAACCATTACATGGCAGGCACTACAATGACCTGCAACAACCACACGTTGACAAAAAGGCATCAAATTCTTGGCTGGCCAAAGGCACTCTCCAGCCAGAGACAGAAGGATTCATGCTAGCCATCCAAGACCAAGTGATCGCAACAAGGAACAATCAGAAATTCATCCAGAGAAAAGACATAGAAAGCGACAAATGCAGACACTGTCATGCGGCATCGGAGACAATCCAACACGTGACGGCAGGATGCAAGATCCTTGCGCAGTCAGACTACAAACATAGACACGATCAAGTAGCGAAAATAGTCCACCAGAAATTGGCAGCGAATGCTGGCTTTCTGACAGAAAAATGCCCGTACTACAAATATGAGCCAGAGACCGTGCATGAGAACGAAACACACAAGCTTTACTGGGATAGAGCAATCATAACAGACAAGACAGTCCCACATAACCGTCCTGACATAACCCTCGTCGATAAATCGAATAAGACCACGTACTTAATCGACATAGCAGTACCCAACACCAATAACATACAGACAACCTACACAACGAAAATCACCAAGTACCAAGATCTCAGACATGAAGTACGAGATATATGGGGTATGGAAAAGATCTTCATCATCCCGTTAGTCATCTCAGCAACAGGGATAGTACCAAAAACGCTTGCGACGAATTTGGGAATATTCTTCCTCTTTGCTATTCTTCTGTATTTTGCACTTATCGAGGTCGAATTCCATTCCTATGTCCTTGGAGAATGTCTCTGTTATACTGATGAGTTGTCGGAGTTGGGTGATTGTTGGCGCGTATAGCTTGATGTCATCTACATGAGGTGGGAGACTTTATGTAGGTTTCCCTTGTCTTTCTTCAGCATGTATCCGTATTTACTTGTGTTCAGCATCCTTAACAAGGGGTTTAACCTTAAGCAGAACCACTGGGGGCTTAGTGCGTCTCCTTGGAAGATTCCTCGCCGGATGGGGATCTCGGCCGATTCTATTTTACTGTCTTGCCTGTTTAGTTGTACCTGGATTCTCCATTGTTTCATGCTGCTTCTTAAGAATCGGATGATGGATGGGTGCACTTTGTATATGCTGAACATTTCAAGGAGCCACGAGTATGGAACAGAGTCGAAAACCTTCTTTTAGTCTATGTATGCGGTGTTGAACTTTCGCTTCTGTTTTCTTGCTTGTTCCAGATAATTGAGTCGATGATTAGCTGCTCTTTACACCCCAAAGTCCTTTTCCGGCATCCCTTTTGTTCTTCCGTCAGTAAGTTGTTGCTTTCGCTGTGCCGGCTTATTTTTTCAGAGATGCACCCCGTGAGTATCTTATACAGGGTGTTAAGGCACGTAATGGTTCGGTATTTCGCTGGGTTACTTTTATCCTAGTCCTTTGGTAGGAGGTAAGTTATTCCCTTGCAGAGGAATTCAGGCGTTTTGCTGGGGTCTTCAATTATCGCCGTAAGTTCCTTGGCTAATGGGCCATGGGCGCTGGTAAATTTCTTGTACCAGAAGTTGTGTATGCCGTCAATACCCGGGGCTTTCCAGTTGTGCGTACGTTGGATTACCTGCTGGAGTTCCTCTATCGTGATGCCCGTATACTCCATCTCCTCTATTCCTCTCGTAGCCTCCATTTCTTGCTGAATCCAGGGGGCGCTTTTGTGCTGTACTTCATTGGACCATAGTGTCTTCCAGAAGGTCTCTATTACTGCTGGCTTTGGGGCTTCGTACTTGTCTTGGCTCGCTGATGTCTCTTGGAGCTTCCTGTAGAAGGCCTTCTGGTTTGCTTGGAATTGCATGTTCTGTTGTTTTTTGTTGGTACAGTCTTTGTATCTTCGGAGTCTTCTGGCGTATACACCCAGTTTTTGTTTGAGGGTATCCAGATATTCGCTGATATGTTTATTGGGCTCTTCGTGTCTTGTATGGATCCTATTTCTCTTAAGGGCCATCTTCACTTTCCTCACTAATTTCTTACCCCTATTTCCCTGCATGTACTGGGTTATTCGCCCTATGCTGCTGCGGAGCTCTTCTATTCTTTTCTCCAGTCTCACTTCGCAGGGGTTGTTTGCTGCTTCCGGCCTTCGTTCCACTAAGGTGATGCTGCCGCACAGTATATGGTGTGTGGCTTCCTGTAGTTTTTCTTCTGCAGGTATGTTCATTGAGGATCTTGGTTGCTTTGCAGAGTTTCCAAGATGCTGGTTGACGTAGTATTCTTGGCCTTGTTGCGGCATCCGAGCCTTCATATTCCGCCAGGGCACATTGGAAACCTTCTTCCATTTTCTCCACGTCCCTCCTCTCTTCTTGTTCTATGCTTGTTTGGAGCGGTTCTCTTGCGCCAATAGCTGGTGCTTCAGGCACTTCAGGGTTTGCCACACTGGTTGAAGTGTTTGCCAGGTCATTGGCGACTTCATCTCTTAACCTTTGTAGTATGGGCTCTGCTAAGAGATTTCTGGTTATTATGTTCCTGCGTTGGGTTGTTATCCTTTCTATACTGATGTCTAGGTGTGGGTACTGTTGTGCGAATTTGGCGTGAAGTGTGGGTCTGTAATTTGTCATGTCTGTTTCTAGCTTTGTAATCGTATAGTAGGTGCGCATGATGTAGGTGTTCATATCTATTGTCCATGACATGCGCTGGCGTGCTCTTTCAGCCCTAGTGGTTGCACCTATACTAGGCTGCAAAGCACTATGGGCTCTGTTGGTTCTAGTAGCCGTACAGTTGTAGGCACCGCTACAACTGCCGGCACCTCCAAGAAGAGACTGTTGCATATTTTTTGAACAGACGCCTCTGCTTAAAGTCCGAATGCGGTTCTGATTCAAGAGCGCGACAACCGATTCTCCATTCATATTTTGATTATGGTTCATATCATCATAGTCTGAGATAGCCTTTTTCACGTCGCTGGGTTACCGATAGTTATCCCAACGGCGTTCCGGATGCTGGCATGTCGTCAGCAGGCTACAAATCCGGTTTTAATGGCCCAATGGTATATTTATTCATTATTAATACTTTCCCTGATCACTCCATTATAGATATATATATATATATATATATATATATATATATATATATATATATATATATATACATATAGATAGATATAGATATATATATAGATATATATATATATATACCAATAAAGAACCGCAAAGAAAATGGACATGGAAACACCCCAATGGAGGAACCAGCGAAATTGACTATATCCTGGCAAACAAGAAATCAATTATTGAAGATTGCAGCGTACTGAACAGATTTAATACTGGAAGTGATCATCGAATGGTGAGATGTAAAGTGCACTTAAATACTAAATTAGAACGACAGAAGCTCATTAGGAAACAAGTAAGTAAGAGGGTGGATCTAATGAAACTGAAAGTAAATACCGAGGCATTCAAGTTGGAATTAAAAAATCGCTTTTCTGCACTGGAAGGACTTATTGAAGAAATTGATATCTCAGAAGCAAATGAAAACATTGTTAAGACAATAGTTGAAACTGCTGGGGAAATTGGTGGTGTAACCTGTAAAAAGCACAATAGCAAATTATCTGAGAAGACGAAACAGCTCATGAAAAGGCGAAGAGATATGAAGGTGGACAATCAAAATACCAGTTCCAGGATTGAGTACATAGAACTTTGTAAAACTCTGCGCAAAAGCATGAAAGAAGACATAAGAAAATTCAACTGTGAGCTAGTAAGGAAAGCCATTGAAAATAACAAGAGCCTTAGGGTTGTTAAAGGAAGTTTATCTGTTGGGAAGAAACACATCATTGCATTAAAAGGAGAGGATGGCACCGTAACAAGAAATAGGGAAGAAATACTTAGAAGAGTTGAAGAATTCTACAAAAATCTATACGAAAGTAACAGTGGATTAAACGAAGACTCTGAGATAGTCGAAGGAACAGCTCCTAAAATCTTAAAAGAAGAAGTTTCATTTGCAATAAAAAGTATGAAGAAAGGAAGAGCCCCTGGTGATGATGGTATTACATTAGATATCCTAAAAGAAGCTGGAGAATATGTAGAAGACATACTTGCAAAATTCTTTACCAAATGTCTTAACAGCGGTAACATACCAAACCAATGGGATTCTGCAACAGTAATTCTTTTGCATAAAAAAGGTGATAAAGAGGATTTGAAAAATTACCGACCAATTAGCTTGTTACCTGCTATTTATAAAATCTTCACAAAAGTGCTAACACATCGCCTGCAGAAAAAATTAGATGCAGCTCAACCAAGAGAACAAGCTGGATTTCGAAGTGGATTCAGTACAGTGGACCATATTCAAGTATTAAGAGAATTAATTGAAAGAACACATGAATATGAACTTCCATTGTGTGTTGCATTTATTGACTATGAGAAGGCCTTTGACTCTATTAAAACATCAGCAGTCATCAACTCTTTAAGATCAACAGACATTGAGGATGTGTACATTGACATGGTGAAACGTGTGTATAAAAATGCAAGTGCAAAATTTCGGTTACATAAAGATACCAAAACTATCAAAATTGGTAAAGGTGTGAGGCAGGGAGATACCATTTCTCCAAAACTTTTTACTTCAGCTTTACAGATGATTTTTCAGCTGATAAATTGGAATAACAAGGGAATAAAAATAAATGGTGAATATTTAAATCATTTGCGGTTTGCTGATGACATTGTTATTTTTTCAACGAACCCATTAGAACTCCAAGACATGGTACAAGAGCTCTCAACTAGAAGTGAAGAAGTTGGACTCAAGATGAACCTACAAAAAACTAAGATCATGTTCAATAATTTTGTAGAGGAAACAAAAATACAAGTTGACAACATTGAGCTAGAAATTGCTGATTCATATATTTACCTTGGCCAGCTGATTTCAATGGATGGCAACATTATGAAAGAACTCAACAGACGTATTAAACTTGGCTGAGTGTGATATATATTATATATATATATATATATATATATATATATATATATATATATATATCATACTACAAATATCAGCCAGAGACTCTGCTTGAGAACGAAAGACACAAGCTTTACTGGGATAGAACAATCATAACAGGCAAGACAGTCCCACATAACCGTCCTGACATGGCCATCGTCGATAAATCAGATAAGACTACGTACCTAATCGACGTCAGTACCCAACACCAATAACAGACAGCAACCTACACAACGAAAATCACCAAGTACCAAGACCTTAGACATGAAGTACGAGACATGTGGGGTATGGAAAAGATCTTCATCATCCCGTTAGTCATCTCAGCAACAGGGATAGTACCAAAAACGCTTGCGACGAATTTGGAGATACTCAACATTGACCCAAACACCTACATTGAAATACAAAAAGCCACAATCCTAAACACGTGTCACATTGTCAGGAAGTTTCTAGACATGGCACATTAAGAAGTGATGTAAGAGGAAGGAATACTTACAATGGAAGACGAAATCACAAAAAAAGGTTGACTTTGAAAATATGTCACAATCGTAAAATAACACAATGGGCACAAGTTTTGAACTGTATGCTTTAATATAGATTTAAAACATTTTCTCGAAGGCTCTTAGCCCTCTCAGAAGAAGCTTACACAATACTGGAACTACTGAGACTAAACTAATAATAAACATAATTTTAAAATGATGTCACGCTGTCTAAAGTCACGTACAATTGACTAAAACCAAATGAGTTTAGTAAAATTATTAAAAATACACTTAAAGAAAAAAGTAAACAACCAAACACAAACAATAATCTAAAATCGAGAAATCTAGTGTAACAATGTGTAGGAAATTAGTCCATGCCGGATGTAATTTGGTGGAAATAACCATGTCGTTGACCAAATTATCCTTGTTTTGTTGAATAATAAAAGTTTCAAAATAATTTAAATTAGCCAGAGTAGGGGGTTTAAAGATTATTTTTGCATGATCAAAGTTGAATTTATGGTCATAAGACCAACAATGATCAGCTATGGATGATTTTGAAAATTCTTGCTTTTTGACGTACGCTTCATGTTCTTTAATCCTGAATTTAAGCGCACGACGGGTTTGGCCAATATAGGATTTAGAACAGGAACAAGGAATTCCATAAATTCCCCATAAATTGTGGTCCGGAATGATGTCTTTTGATTTAGGTATGCCAATTTTATTGATTGGAGAGAAAGTAACTTCAAAATTAAACCTAGAAAGGATGGAGGCAATTTTTGTACTAACTTTAGGGATGTACGGTTGGCCATACATCTCTACAATTCCTTAAACATCTCTATAAATGTCTATAAATCTTTTAAAGCTATATTAAAACATAGAGTTCAAAAACTGTGCCCATTGTGTTATTTTACGATTGTGATATATTCAGCACAGTGAGTCGTTTTACTTCCATTTGAAAATATTATTGATGATTTCGCTTCCAAAAAGGTAGAAAAAACCAATGATGTAGGAAACAGACATTCAACAGCCAAACTGTCTAAATTATTGTATTTTTAAAGTAGGTGTGCAATGACACTTACTAATTTGTTAATAGACTAATGTGTACTCCTATCCACATTTGTTTAAACACCACCCTCTGTCATTAAGGGAAGTAAACAGTGAACATCAATATTGTGTTTTTAATTAAAGCAGTGATTAAATATCGGTGGCGATGGGGTAAAAACGATTTGGATTAAGTCAGCCAAAAATTTTCAGTTTTCCATAGTGAATGGAAATGGGGGAGGGGCGGGGCGCTGCGATGATTAGTGCCTAGTCGGCTTCAAAAAGTAAATCCTGTCCTGCTTATATGGTACTGTGCGCTAAAGTTGACTACACACACTCGTTGTAAAGGTGTTCTTCCGAAGACATCCGTGTGTATTGTCAAAGCATGACGAAGTTCGTTTGAACAGTAACGTTCTTTTAATATGACTATTTTAACTACAGACGTACGTCAAAAATTAAATAACGAAAATACTAAATTGACCACCTGCCAATAATTCAAAGAACAGAAGATGGAGTGCGAGTAGGGATTATAACTCCGGCGTTCGTTGTTCAGCGTTTCAATGTCACAAGAGCCGCATTGCCGGTGTTGTGACGTCTTTGTTCTCAAAGTGAAATCTGCTTAATCTCGTATACTTTTGCGTAATGTAATTAGAAGATGTCACGCTACAAAGTTATCACCCAAATATTATCCTGGAGAAACTTAAAAAGAATTATCAAAAACCTTAAAGTAGAAAAATGCCTAGATTGAACAACATAAATAATAAGGCAATAAAGGCTCTTCCCACCAATGCAACTGATTAGCCCATGGCAATTTTTAACTAAGCATTCTATCTTAGCCATTTACCAAGTAACTGGAAAATTGTCAACATACCCACTATCCTAAAACTGGGCAAAGAAACTAATTTTCCACAAAACTGTTGGTCTTTTTTTTTTGTAAGCTTTTTTGCCGATGCTGGGAAAAGTTTCAGAAAAGATAATCGAAAATAGGCTAAACGTATATTACTCTAAGATAACAGTGTTCTTGTTAACCATCAATTCGGTTTCAGATCCAACCATTCTACTGAACAATAGTTAATAAGTGTTGATCATATTAAATATGACGTTAATGATAACAAAATTATTGCTGCTGCTTTTCTTGAAATTTAGAAAGGGTTTGATAAAATTTTTCACGATAGCTTAATAACTGAATTAATTTATATAAAAGTCCCTGATAAGTTAATTCACCTCTTAAATTCCTTACTCAAAAATAAGCTTTTACAAGTGCAACTAAAAAAATTACCTCCAGTTGACGCCAAATGGAATCGTCAACGCCCCAAGGAAGCATCCCAAATTTGTTTTTTTTCAACGTCTGTGTACGACAACTGGATGATACTGCTATAAGAGTAGTGCAAAAAACTCACAAAAAAATAATTGATGTCTCGCAACTCCACCTAAATGAAATCTTAACGGAGACCCAAAAATCGGACCTGAAATTAAGCGCAACGAAAACTGAAGCTATTCTATTCTCGAAAAAATTAAAATGTCCAAAGCAATACAAACCCAACGAAACTATTTTACGATGCGACAGTGAAGAAATAGCATCGAAAAAGAAAGTATTTGGGCGTAACGTTAGACGCAAAACTCATCTGGAGACTCCATATTACCTTAACAGGAAAGAAAGATGAAAAGGCAGCAGAATCATTAAATGCCATATTGCATAGAAAAAGTAAGCTTAACCTCAAAAACATTTACAGAAATAACCAGACTCTCCCAATTGACCTTTTATAATACTCCGGAAGAATGTTTTCCAAAGGATTGGCGTGTATTCAAACCTTACTATGATCTCCAATGTTTTTCACACCAGTAAATTTTAGACTCTTAAATCCGCTTAGTTGTCGGGCCGCTTAAGTGTTAGAATACAGGTAAAGGGATGAAGCATAAAATCCCAAGGAACCCAAGTGGGGTACCCAAGAGTTGATTGCAATCTATCAATCCGATAGCGAGTTATAACGCAAAACCAATGGCTGATCAAGGGGATTGACGATTATTCAACCAGTACCTCTCATTGGCTGATACTGATAACAATAAAGACAAGGTGCCAATGAGAAGAAAGAAAATTCTCAATTTTCTTCCTTTTTTCTACCGCCATTGGTCTAAACTAATCTAACGCTTACTTCAATGTATATAGGTAAAAAAAACTTCCTATCCTTTCTATATTTTGTATATACATCTTCCCCTTACAATTTCTGATTAAATTAATTTATTATATTACAAGGCGGATAATTCGAGAACGTATTCCTTTGGCTTTGAAATTATTTCAGGAAACTGATTAAACTGTAAAGGATTAAGCTATAGTGTTTTTGAGAATACAAATAATAAGGGACTTTTTCTATAATTATAAAACCCCTTATATCCATAAATCCCTAAGGCAGAGCGTATACAATTAAATATTGTTAAACTCGGAGAAAAATCATGACTTGCAAAAAAAAAAAGAAAAGAAAGACGACGAAATGAACTCGATGCGGTTTACAATCATGAACCTCGGGCCTTCTGCCATTTTAACGGCCTAAAAGAACTATTGGTTAAATTAATTGTCACACAAAATAAATAAAGGAAAATTATTAAATCCAACTCTGTTCTGTCTATATTTATATAAATCGAACACTACGCAGATTAAATCAAACAACAATGTCAATCAATCAACGTTTATTGGCGTAGTGATACCAACGCCGATGGTATGGCGTGATTAGATGGTGAAACGTTCGAAAGAAAATAAATATTTCTGCCTTCGGTGGGACCTGAACCCACGACCTTCCACGTCATAACAGCGGCGCTGGTATCACTACGCCAATAAACGTTGATTTATATTGTTGTTTGATCTGTTCTGTCTGTCTGTCCGTCTATTCGTATATACCACTTCCCTGAACCTCAGTAACAACATTAAGTAACTTTTGATAGCAATAAAACATTAGCTAATACATTTAAGATAACGAAGGTCAATTTACCCTACTCTTCGAAAATCAAGAGATCAAAAAACAATTGCTTAATAATCATTTCTACCATTTTCTAAACGTTTCAAGCATATTTCATTGCAATAATAAAATTAGACATTAATTTTCAGCGATTACATAAACAAAATTTGTTAAGCAAATAGCAAATTTTATTTTCCAAATCCACAATTTTAGCCATCAATAATTATAAACAATGTTACTCTATATAATTTTGAGAATTCAAAATGTTATACATTTTACGGATTCCAATTTTTACCTCAAGAAATCGTCGAAATCTTCTATACTTTTGTAAACTTTATTCATATAATCATTTCCCATCCATCTCAAAAGTCTTTTCATAAAGTCTGGCAAATAGATACCATAATGAGATGGACTCATGAAAGCCATTATCAATCGAACAAACTTTATGGAGATATCTGCTTCATGTGCATTTTCCTTTTTTGTTATTCTTCTTCCAACAAGAAGGGATATAAAACTACTAACTACAGAAATGTCTAATGGATCCAAAAAATCTGTTGGCTTTCTACTCCAACTCTTGATTTCATTCAGAAAATCAGTAGTTTCGTTCTACGGAAATAGATATATTACTATTTTAAAATTTATATTGTCAAATAAAGCACATTACATCATCTATCACATACACTTGTACATCGAAAACAATAGTATTTATTAGTGGTATAAAGAGGCAGTATAATATTTATTTATTGTATAACATATATATGACATGAATAATAACATGGTCGTCTTAGAGTAGGTTTTGAATTTTTTTTTTTTTTAGAATTTGCTAAAATTATGGGGAAAAAAATTGAAATAGGAAGAGAAGCTATTTTTTAATTTTTCCGTTTGTAATATTGTGCGTTTTTAAATGTTTTTTTTTTAAATTTTTATAATCAATGTTCATTCACATCCTCAGTTGAGATCTTTGAGCGAGCGTAGTTTATATAATAATTTTTAATGAGGGCTATCGTTGTCTTAATTACTCCACTATTTAAATCAGCAAAAGAACGACGTACCGCTGTGTTGAATGCATTCAGGTAGCAATATCACGAAGAAGAGTTTGTTTTTTTTGTTGGGTAGAAGCGTATTGATAGATCACTGGCGTACCCAGGGGCTTGATGGGGTTGAAACCCCCTTATAAACTTTCTGCGTACGCTTATACGACAGATGTTTCTATACTATGTTTATAAATACCTACCATGATCATCACCAACCATTTTTAATCCATTGCAAGATGGCAGTCTTTCACTGTTATTATACATACACGTAATACGATAAAAGAAATAAAGAGGAATCGGCCTTAAGCTCACCATATTGGCTAAGGCGGAATTCATTTTGACACCCCCTACAGAGTGGCCGCTACCGGGAGGGCTTTTTCAAAGAGGCGCTCTCAAAAGCCGATATTCTCGGCAGTGGAAGGCTATGACACGCACACGCACACACACACACATATATATATATATATATACAGGGTGTCCCAGAAGGTCGTTTCCAAACTTCTAGGGGTTGTAGAGGACAAATGAAACGTATCGGCCAATGGAACCTATGTCCGAAACGGAACCGGTTTCGCAAGAAAGTGAATTTAATGTATACGCCCACCTCGCGGCTGCGTAACCAATTACATCAATTAAAATATTTTTTCCACACAGAATTTAAGTGATTCACCTAATAATACAGCAGAGACAAAAACATCCGGAATTCTATTTCTGATCCGGATCTGCGTACCACATAGTGAGAAATAATCATAAAACTGCCTTTTTTAGCACACTGGAAATGAATTGTGAACTGCCAAGTATATGCAGCAGGTAGAGGACATGAAAATAAACAATTTTTGTTTAGTCACTTTTTCCTAAAATTAGTCGTTTGGCCGCTACTGTGAATTTAGTGTTCGCATCCAGCGCATTCAAGGTTACCGCATATGGCAAAATGCGCCATTTAAAGAATTTCCAAAATTATTTAACGCTAACGGACGGCGGCCTTTCTCTGCTTGGCGACTTGGTATTGCCCCTAAGTGCTACTTGCCCTGTACACACATATGCACGCAGGAGAAGTTTCGCCCCTATATGATACTTGTCCTACATCATATCTGTATAGAGGGAAAGTAGCACGTAGGGACTCGAAAAATCTGCTGCTGGCCCGAACGCTTCTTCTGCTGCTGAACGTAGAATTTTTAAGTGTTGAAGTGTTGTAATTACTGATAAGTGAATATCTCATACTGTATTATTCCAAACTGGGGTCAAACAATATTGACAATGCTAAAGAAATCTCAGATGTCGATAAAAATGTCGAAGTTATTTAATGTTATTGAAATGCACATAAACTGACATAAATTAATTACAATCTATGTATAATTCATAATATATATTTTAGTCACGGCTGGCGTTAGGTGAGGGGGGCATGTTTTACTGCAATGGAATATTACTCATGTAGTCTTCCATCGGGCCAGCAGCAGATTTTTCGAGCCCCTACGTGCTACTTTCCCTCTATACAGATATGAATGTAGGACAAGTATCGTCTAGGGGCGAAACTTCTCCTGCGTGCATATGTGTGTACAGGGGAAGTAGCACTTAGGGGCAATACCAAGTCGCCAAGCAGAGAAAGGCCGCCGTCCGTTGGCGTTAAATAATTTTGGAAATTCTTTAAATGGCGCACTTTGCCGTATGTGGTAACCTTGAACGTGTTGGATGCGAACACTAAATTCACTTTTGCCGGCCGCCCTGCGGTGGCGCAGTGTGGTAACGCGTTCTCCTATTGCGCGGCTAATCCGGGTTCGACTCCCAGCAGTGCAAAAAGAACGCTTACTCAGAGATCTCATAAAGATCGCACTGCTCACTGTAGTCCGGGGTTTGGTTCCCTAGGCCTTAAGAGGTTCGGATTCCTCGGAAAACAGTAGGTCCCGGCGCAGCATGACCACTGTAGTCTTTGAGCCGTAAAACCAAAAAACAAACAAACAAACAAACTTTTGCCGGCCAAACGACTAATTTTAGGAAAAAGTGACTAAACAAAAATTGTTTATTTTCGTGTCCTCTACCTGCTGCATATACTTGGCAGTTCACAATTCATTTCCAGTGTGCTAAAAAAGGCAGTTTTATGATTATTTCTCACTATGTGGTACGCAGATTCGGATCAGAAAAGTGAATTCCGGATGTTTTTGTCTCTGCTGTATTATTAGGTGAATCACTTAAATTCTGTGTGGAAAAAATATTTTAATTGATGTAATTGGTTACGCAGCCGCGAGGTGGACGTATACACTAAATTCACTCTATTGCGAAACCGGTTCCGTTTCGGACATGCGTTCCATTGGCCGATATGTTTCATTTGGTGTTCTCTACAACCCCTAGAAGTTTGGAAACGACCTTCTGGGACACCCTGTATATATATATTCAGACATATGTTGCTGTTTTTACCACTTATTGTGTGGCACTAGCGCCATATATTGGTAGAAATAGTATGAAAAATAAATGATATAACAAAGAAATTAAAGAAAATAAACGTCCCCTGTTTAAAGCCCATCAACCTACTTTTACACAAGTTTGTGTTTTTTGAGGCGCAAGGTCCGCAAAGGGAATGCTGCTTGGTCATCTACAGTTTTTTGAGGAATCCTATCCCTTTGGAGAGCATATTCTGACGAAGAAACCAAACCCTCGTCTACGATGGGCAAAATAAGAGCACGCGTTCCACGATACCATTAGAAGCCGAACCCAAGATAATAGCAGCATACACTAATGCGTTACCACTATACTACGCTACAGTAGTGTAGTGTAGTGTAGTGGAGTTAGTGGCCAAAGAATCCGACCTCCGGAGTACAGTCGGTAAGCAGATGTTTTTTACCATTGGATGTCGAAGTCAGATTAGAGCTTAGATGCATGTATAACCATTACTTAAGCCATTTCTACCCGACATCTAAAACTGGGTTTTCAACAATGTTGGTAAGAAACTTGAATAAATTATTTTCACGCATTTTATTACCAGCAGACTTTTCACTGAATATTTTTACAAGTTTTGTTTATGTTAATGAGAGTGGGTAATGACAAATTTGAAACATAATAATGTTGGTTTTAGATGAGCAAGTTTCTTAGCGTAGAATGTTAAAATTCATCAAGTGTTTCTCAAGCAATTCATGCTCCGTTCTTTTTCAATGGAAGGTGGGGTCATTCGCAATGGCAAAACTAGTATTTTTAAGAGGAGGGAAAAAAAGGAAAGACTTTGTAATTGCGGAATTCTGCTCTGGACTCTATTTGTACCGAAGGGTCATTTTCACTATAAACATCCATCAGTGCCGTTTCTGTGTGTTTTGCAGCCCTAGGCAAGAATTGAAAAATGCCGCCTCAACCTTTTTACTACAATCACTCTTTGGCCTATATCCTCCCTCTCTACCACCACCGATCTCCAGCGGTACAACAATGTAAATCTTCTATTATACTTTGAATTATTAAACCTGTTAATTATATTTTTATTTTAAACGTGCATTAGTTATTTTGTAACGTTAGGGTATCATGAAAGTAAAACAATTGCTACACGTTCAATTGTTTAATTTCAATATTTTATATGTTTGAAAACTGAGATATTAAGGGAGTGATATTTTAAAACACAACGTTGTATTATCAGAGCTAGAAGGCTCAAATGCATTATATATGAAAGAACTTATATGCAAAATTGAACAGTGAAACCCATGAAACGTTTTTATATTCTTCCAAGTAAAGGCTTATTAAGTAATTGTTCCGTATGCTTTTGGTAATAATTCGATATTTTAATTTTTCCTCTTTTTCAATTTTTTTTTTTTTTTTCTCATTTGCTCAATTTTTTCTTTGTTTGATTTAAAATTAATTTTTTACGCCATTTTGCTGAGTCTAAAATTTTGCCGCCCTAGGCTGTAGCCTACTTTGCTCTAATGGTAGAAACGGCCCTGACTGCCATATATCTGTCACATGTTAAACGTCTAATTCCCTTATTTTTAAGGTCCTCAGGTATTTCTCAGTTAATACATATTCTGATTTCTTCTTATGAGGAATGGTTTCATTATCCATGACAAAAAAAAAAAAAAATCGCAAGTCAGGTATAACTACATTCATTATTTTTCATCATCAAACTACCAGCTGTTAAATTTTTTTGTTCCTTTAATTTAGCATTCTAAATGTGTTTCTCAATTAAAGGCCATCAAACCGCGTGCTTTTAGGTGTTTTTGTTTTGTAGCGTCTGAATAAATTATGTAGAAGGAAATATGCGGAACGGTGACGTAACCTAGATAGCGTATAGACGAAGAAATGACATTCATTGTTCACAGATAGTAAAAGGTTCATTTAACGTTTTTTAGCACAATATAACTAATTTTTTAGTTATATCGTGCTAAAAAACATTGTTAAATAAACCTTTTACTAGATAGCATAGACTACTAGATACTACTAGACTACTAGATTTACTAGATAGATATATTTCACCTAGGTATAAAATGTAATGTACACTAGTTCTTGTCCTCTCTAGGTATAAAATGTAATGTACACTATCTTATAAAACACTTATGAAAACAATCTGCAATTATTGAATTTTTTAGGTGTACTACTACTATTTAAAATTTTTTCTTATGACAGTATGTAATCCGCCAAAATAAATATTTACTAGATAAGTATTTACAAATTCATAACATGTACATACAGTCAAAAGAAGATTTTCGAATCCATCAACTACACATAACATCCATTGTAAAAGTACTTATATTTATATACTATGGTTTTTGTTACAAAATGTGTATGCTGTAATAATACTGATAAATTATAATAAAATGCGGTAAATTCTTAACCGGACAGAGTTTTATTTTGTTTCTTTTATTAAAATTCAAACACTCATTTTTTTTTTACTTATCAAACAATATTTAGGGTACCGCATAGCGATTAAATTTCAGGCATATTATTTGAAAAATTACACTTCTGGCCATTAAAATTACTACGCAAAAAAGGCGGCACGCCACACATGTGAAATTTGCATGACAGATAGAAAGAACATGCTCTGATATGCAAACAATTAGAATTTCAACGCACCCATGCAAAGCAGGCAGCGGTAGCGACACCTACATTTTGTATAAAAGCAGAGATTTGACAGCAGTTTTCTCATACTCAAATTGCATTTGAGCGTTTGTTTTCGGCTAAGAAAGTTTGTAATGCCTAGTGTAAGAAGGAGAAATTCCCATCAGCATATAGCTGACTTCGATCGAGGAAGGATTGTAGCCTACCGGGATTGCGGTTTATCGTACCGCAGTATTGCTGCTCATATTGGTCGAGATCCCATGACTGTCCGCAGAGTATGGAATCGATGGGTTCAGGACAGTCATGCGGAACGTCGTGCAGGATCTCAGCGGCCCCCCATCACTAACAGCCGAGAGCATCAGAAAAGACCTTACGTTGCTGGGCTACCATCAGGAACAGGAATTGTTTCTGACTCTCATCTTTCGGAAGTATAGAGTTGTACTTTTGTATAAGGGCCACCCCTCTTTCCGCCCTATCATTGTCCCGCTCAATCCGGACACTATTCGCTAACCGTCAGTGTAACGTCTGTTTTGTTCTCACAAGCTTGGGTCCTGGTGTCAAGAAAATCTGTGGGTAGATGGAAGATATCAAAGAACTTTTTTGTAGTCTTGGACACAAATTTTTGTCAAAGCGGAAAGTTTTAATTCATCGATTGCGACGTTTTTGTCTATTTGCAATATTTCTCTCTTTATGCTTTAAAGCTTGAATCATTTCCCTGCCATAGCAAAATCAACGTTATTATCGTAGAAGGAAACCCCGATACATTCGTCACTGAAGTACCACGTATGCCTCAGAAAGGCCTTCGTCCCTACAGTCACCATTTTATCGTCGATATACTTATAGAAGAGCAGCCTCTTCAGCACGAATAAGCTTTACATCGGAACTGTGATGGACAGAAGAGCTGTGAACCATAAGCGTATATAAGCCAAACGTGCAAAGAGGTTTTGAGGACGAAGCGACATGGTCTCATGAGCTGTTAGTCTAAATTGCTCTCGAAATAGTTTTCACTAGCCAACTTTCTCGGTGCATCGCTCCTGGTGCAACAATCCTGACTCCCCGAGGGGGTTTTACCCATATAAGTAATACTACATTTTAAACGTTCCCTATAATCATCTTT
>QLNU02012711.1:19744-45650 GCA_006491805.2 Dysdera silvatica | reverse complement strand
TGCACTGCATAAATACACAACGCATTGAATAAATACAATGCCTTTACTTTATACAGAATAAGAAATAAGTATACCCCCATCCATTTCGCACGTTACATCACAGTATAAATAAATTCGACGTTTGCCGTAATTAAAAGGAAATTATTTTTTCTTTGAGTTAGATCCTAATGTTTTAGTACGCTTAAGTACAGAAATTTTAACAGCAAATAAAGACAATTTTGGACTGAAAGTGGAGGTTATAGAGACAAATTTACGAGTGGACACGTTTATATGATATTTCTCAATTATAGATGAGGTTATATACACACATGTGGATATTATATTTGGAATAAGACTACTGCTCCTCCCTCCCCGACAAGTGCGGAGTAATACACTGGCGGGCAAAGTCGTTTAAAACTTTCGACCTTTTCACCCTATAGTTGAATCGCACTATTCCGTAACAAAACTTTGTCCGAAATTTTAAATAAAGACGACCGTTGACCGCAACGAGGTACTCCAAAATCTTCTGTGAAGAAAAACGAAGTCTTTTCACTAAGACTTTTTTTGGTTGAGAGCTCGACTCCGATTCCATTCAACGAGCGGTAAAGTAACGCTGCTAGGCGTCACGGTCATCCTCAACAATAGACAAAACGAGGAGAACAAGGCCCCGATGTCATAATGAACATAAGGAGAGAAATGCGTTGCCCTCGGCAGTAGACGCACTTTTCCTAGCCTATTTTCGAAATTATTAATCCGCGTTTATCACAAAAAAATTTCCCTAAAAATTTCCTGAAAGGGAGAAACGAAAATTTCTGGAAAAACTTGCCTACTCTCTTCCCCGTAGGCCGAATAGTGACAACCAGGGTAACTTCCTCGATACAATAAGCACAAGGGGAAAAAAAAATCCCCATTTAATATAGAATATACTATTTTGTTTTTTCATGACACATTGCACAGGAATAAGGAAGAAAATAGCCAAGCATAGCGATCATATATTTCGCTCCCTTTTCCCTGGTTTAAAAAAACAGGTAAAAAGGGATAAATTTGTGGTGGCAGAAAAATAATATAGGGGTGTCCATTTTTGGCAGGGGTGGGGGGGAGTAGAAGATTAGTGCAGAAAATAAGAATTTTGTCAATCTTTTCCCAAACTGTTCCGTGCGATGTAAACACGTGTGCTCTGTCAATAATTGTAGTCAGGGGCGGATTTTGCCGGGGCGTCCTCATGTGTGATAGGAGTCGCGCCTCCCGAAAATCCAGGGTATGCGCCCTTTGAGAGGACCCAGTCCGCCCCTGATTATAGTTACCAATAAATATAAAAAAAAATGTGGACTAATTATAAAAGATGAATGTTTAAGAAATTGACACGAAATAAATATTCATATGTATGTGTGTGCAGACCCGTAGGCAGACGCTTGTTACGTGGGGGTTAAAACTGTGAATGTTTTATGTATTTTATTAATATATTAATTCATTTATATTTTTTACAATATTTAATATTGGGCCATTACCAAATATGTAAGCAGAATAATATATTTAACGTTAATAAATAAATTTCTTAACGTAAATTTTGCATTAAAAATTCAGTATACCTCTCTATAATTTCCCATATCCTTATTATAAAGTATATGAACACTCAAACGTATGTAAAAAACATTATGTACACCAGATCTACCGTAGAAAGCATATATAAAGATATATACATAGAAAGCATATATAAAGATATATACATAGAAAGCATATATAAAGATATATACATAGAAAGCTATATAAAGATATATACAGAAAGCATATATAAAGATATACATAAGCATATATAAAGATATATACAGAAAGCATATATATATACATAGAAAGCATATATATAAAGATATATACATAGAAAGCATATATAAAGATATATACATAGAAAGCATATATAGTATATATACATAGAAAGAATACATAAAGATATATACATAGAAAGGAATATATAAAGATATACATAGAAAGCATATATATAAAGATATATACATAGAAAGTATACATAAAGATATATACATAGAAAGCATAGAGAAGATATATACATAGAAAGCATATATAAAGATATATACATAGAAAGTATATATAAAGATATATACATAGAAAAGCATATATAAAGATATATACATAGAAAGCTATTTTGAACACATCTTTATCGTCAAAGAACAATTTCCATTATCATGTACAATTTCGTACAAAACAAAAAATTTAAAATAAAAGTCTGCAATATTTTATTTTGAGAAAAAATATTTTCCCGGGGCTGATCATATCGGGGCTTAGCCCCTATAGTCCCATCCTGGCTTTCGCTGGGCCCTGTGTATGTACATATGCATATATATGCGCACAAAACTGCACTGTAATGTATGTTCGCTTCTCGTGTACGCCAGTGTCCCATATGGGCCTGTGCACACAATTCTAGAAAAGCATGGTGTTTTGACAGAAGAGGGGCTGGATAAAACAAAATTTTCACCTATGTTTTTTTTTTTATAGTTAATGATATTGTTTATATAGAGAGGGGATTAACACCCAATACCCCCTCTTTAGGTACGAGGTTGGTGATGGAAGCGTAAGGCGGCTAAGCGTAACCAGAGTAGCTAAAAACGGCTCGATGTGGCTGAACGCGCAATTTGGATTATTGCTTCCTATTGCTACAACATATTTACGTGGGATTGGCAGTGCTCGTGTTTTATAGCGCAAGGACATCTGAGGTCACGCTACGCCAAAGCCAACAATTTTCCAAGGACCCCACACCTCTTCCACCTAGGGAGCTAAACCCCGGGCTGCAAATTCGTAAAAAAAACCACTAAGTTAGATACCCGTGTTATTCGTATCGTTGCAGAAGACGTTACCATTACTACACCGCAAGGCAGAGATCAGCTATTTCCTCATTACACCGCGACAAACGCTAAATACGGTGGCACCTCGGTAATTCTAAACTCACGGGGGGGGGAAAGGGCTTTTACTTTAAGTTACCTAAGCTATCGGTGTGTTTGAGCGGAATTGATGAGAAATGAGAATCACGTCGACTTATCGGGAGCTGAATTATCAAGGTCCGAGTCATCAAGGTTCCACTGTGGAGAGAAATCGACTCGATGCTGCCCCTGACGTGAGAACCGAACTTTTCTATATTACACCTAATATTCAACGATTCTAGGAGTCGGACACGAGGAAGTCAATCCCGTTAAAATGGCATTTATTTATTTATTTAAATTGTGATTTAAGCTTTTTTTTTCGACATGTGTACTGCGTTTTTCATGAAAAAACAATGTTTTAAATCACAGTGGAATTCATAATTTTCGTGTGTCAATTTCGAGTCGTCTTCGAAAGTAAAAACTTTTGCCTTTTTAATGCAGTAATAAGGAGTGTACAAGTATTACGTAAGCGCCTTTGAAGGTGGGTGCTGTTATGCTTATCTTCCTATGTTAGCCAATGTTAAATTTTGCTTAATTGTTTGTAAACTTCAATGTTAATTTTTGCCAAAATATGGCTTATTTTAACGCTCCCTAACAGAACATGTCATAGGCGTAAGAAGAAAGTCTATAAGGGGATAGTCTATAAGATTATTGGCCCAGTGGGGGATTACAGAGCTGCAATTCCATATATTCAGACGTAAATCTCCAACATTTTTTCGCAATGGGGATTAACAACTCCATCAACACCACCCTGCGTACGCCAGTGATGCATATTATATGCATTTATGATATAAATTAGTAAAATCAGTCATGCTTTATACGCGTCAAATATGGAAACACTGTCTCGCGCAGTGGCGTAGGCAGAAAACTCATAAGGGGGGTTATGGGAGGCTTAATGGGAGGGGTTACAGAGCTACAATTCATATATTCCTATGTTAAATATGCAAAATTTCATTACGATGGGGGGGTTACAACCCCCCCACCCAGGCTACGCCTCTGACCTCGCAACGAAAGGACAGTTGGGGAATTCTGAACCGGATTGAACCCAACGCTGGATAAAGACTTTCATGTGACAAAAGGATGGAATGGGCCCCCTGAGGGAGGTGGCCAGTCTAACTGCGGGATTTACGGAGAAATCTAAAAATATGTATGTATAGTAAAACCTCTGAATAACGGTCACTTGCGGGACTGTGGAAATACGACCATCCTTCGAAGGTGGCTGTTATTTAAAAGTTCGGTATAAAAAAAAATCTAAATAAATAAAATCAACAATAAAAACTTTAGTCATTTCAAATATATTAATCCTCATCTATTACATTAAAAAAAACATCAACAATTCGTAATTGTTTTGCTTCTTTATCGCAAATATTCTCTTCTAAGGAAATAATAATATTTGTAGCTCTTTTCTATAACTCGTCATCTTTTTCAATCGGAGCAAAGTTTTGGATCTTTCGAAAATTTGCCAACACATCAGAATAATATGTTTTGGTGTTAGAATTTTGTGTCAGTTCCACACTCTCTTCCGCGTCCATTTCCTCATCACTTTCTTTCCCTTCCATCATATTTTCTAACAATTCCTGAATAGTATTATGCGTAACAGAAAGTTCTAAATCTTCGTCCACGCAAACAAATTCGCTAGTTTTCATATTTGTCATTCCTGCTAACCTGAGAATGTCATCGAAACTTTTCCCATCATCATCGACTGATATTTTCGTCTTTATCAGGAAAATTTCTGAAATTAAATAGTATTTTAATTACAGGATTTTTGATCAATAGTTGGAAAGCCACTCTAGCAGAACTTTGTCAATTTCTTTACTTCCAGTCTTCCAGCGCTTTGTTTTTATAAGTTCAAGCCTCGAAACGACTGCTGCAGATAATCTCTATTTTTTAAAATCTCATTTATCTGTGACCTCTCGTAACCATAAAGCGTTCATTTTTGTGCACTGTCTTGGACAACTTTGATTTTCTCCTTTGGACTTGAGAATTTTCGTGGAACTCATCGTGATTCCAAACTGAACTTCAAATGACGAAGTTAGGTTGATACGACACTACTTCATAGTAACAGTGCATAAAGAACTGGAAGGGCGAAAACCAATTTTCAGTGGATAGCGGTTGATAGCGATAGCGCTAACAGCGCAAGATTGGGATGATCTGTCATAAATAGCGACATCGTATTCACAGAAAGGGGTGTACGTAAAAAGCTACAAAATGAACATATATTTCAATACAGTATCTTTAAAGAAAATATTGTCAAGGAGTGGAGTAATGGGAAATCTCGGAGGCTCCCGCAATATGATTTTTTGCCCCCCCCCCTATATGAAAAAAAAAATGTATGTAATAGTGTTGTGTCTTCTATAAGAAATTAACCAGCGATGCATTCCAATATTTTAAACAGAACACATGTCTATTAGTCACTGTTTCATAAAACAGGGTTCTAACACAAAGCATATAGCTTCAAAACATTTCAAAACTCGTCTAGATTTTATAGTTTTCAGATGTTGAGTTCAATTTTAAAGGCAATGAAAACAGCTAAAGTAAATACGCGTAATGAGTTTGCCACAGTTGGAAACCGTTCATTTTATCTTTACCTAAGATTAAAAAAATATTTTTTTGTTTATACTTATGGAAAATGGAAAACAACGACAAAAGGGCCCCTCGCTTTGCGCAGTGCCTGATTTACGCAGGGGCACGCGGGTCAACTACCCCGGGTCACCGATTTTGAGGGGGACCCCTAAATCCTAAATTCAGTCCAGTACATTCGTAAAAATTTTAATATTTATTTTATGGGCAGTCCAGAGACTTCGCAGGATTTAAAAAAAAAAAGTCTTTTACCCGTGGCCCCTTTCCCTTAAGACCAGGAAAGCATACCTAGATAATACGTTATATCTACCTTGGTCTTATAAATAAAAGTCATTCGCTCATACCTATAATAAACATAGCAATCAGAAATCTGTCGTGGGTACAGGAGGGGTTGGGGCCCCTTCATGTGTGTCTGCCTTGGGCCCCAGAATTTCTAAGTCGGGTCCTGGCCTTGCGAGGGATTATCAGTACGCCACTGCCGTCAAATAAATTTTACTTTACATTGTTGACAATTTGGATTGCAAACGTATTTCAAATTTTTTTAAATTTTAGTAAAAAAAATTTTTTTTCGTGATGTAAACCGGTGGCCGTTGTTCGGAATTCGTTTGACGGTTAGCACTAACTATGGTAATAAATTTAAGTTGAAAAGTTAGCACTAATGTTGATCCTATGGAATGCGTTCGGTTCCATTGATATGTGGCCGGTATTCGGAGGTTACCGTTGTTTAGAAGTGACTATTAAAGGAGGTTTTACTCTATATAAAAATTTTGCGGTCTCTACTGAATCTGTCAGAAATAATTAAGCAACGAAACAATACAGAGCTTCACCAGGAGATTCCATAACAAACAGTTATTTCGACACTGGCGTAAGGTTTAAAAACACGACGTTTCGGGAGCCAACTGCTCCCTTTGTCAAGTGAAGGCAGAATGAAGAGTTCGTGAAAGTCCTAAGCTTATATACCCGCATGTTGGGAATCCCCATCTGACGTCATTTGGTGCGGAGCAGTTCCAGCTGGGGAAACCCCAATCGGGGAAACCCTCGCCGGGAAAGCCCCCGCACCCGACGATGTCAGATGAACACCCCCAACTCGAGGTTTTGCAAAAATCCTGTAAGGTTCTGGTAGAGGTTTTGCGATGTTTATTGCACGACTCCTCAAACCGTAGGTTTCCCATGATTCCAGAAAAAGTCTACTCCCCAGATTCGTCACATTCTGATGTAATATTTTCATCGAATGCCAATCTGGTTCGTGACCCTCCCTGAAGACATGTTCAGCCAACTGGCTTGAATCGTCTCCCCTAGCTACCGCACGCATATGCTCCTTCCCTCGTAGACGTATCGATCTTCCCGTCTGTCCAACATACACCTTGTCACAGTCTCCACACGGTATTTGGTAAATAGCACCAGATTTTTCCTCCTCAGGGACGTGATCCTTAACTTTAAGTAATAGATCACGCAGGGTGTAGACAGGTTTGTAGTAGGTCTTAACATTCACACAACTGAGAATTCGAGACAGTTTTTCTGAGACACCCGCCACATATGGCAAAACCACTGATGTCTTCCTGGTCTCATCTTCTACATTCCTGTTTCCACCACTAACACCACATTGGTTACGAGCGATAAATTTAGTCGGGTAACCGTTCTTTTTCAACACGCTTTTGTTGCGTCGTAATTCAACATTGCGAAGGTCATCATTACAACAATGTGTAAAGGCTCGTCGGTGCAAGGCTCTAATGACAGACTGTTTGTTATAATTAAGCAAGACAAATATCGTATTAGATTATACGCTCGAGAAAAAACCGAGTAATGTAGCCAAGCATTAGATCGGAATTCCCAAGAATGGAATGAAGAAGTCGACCAAGAAATATATAAAAAACTTTAAGAAATAAATTAATGGACAAGGAAAAAACCATGGGGAGAAATTAAGGATCTTGGGGTATGGAAATCTTTTGTTAAAGCTATCCACTCTCCCGTAGTTTTCTTAATTTCTTTCGGCCACTACCTTGGTCATCTTACCAGTGGGTGCCTGATAAAGGCAGGTATTTGTCGGTCGTACGGGCAATATGTTAGGCGACCTACTCCACCCCATGATGCATTCATTTCCACACAAGCTTATTTGAGAATCGAATTCAAACCTGACGCGCCCTAAAGGCAAGCAAGCACAATACTGCAGCTTTGCTCCTCAAAGTGTGATCTTCAAGAACTTCAGAAAATTTCAGGAGAAGAAAATCCTCAAAGTGTGATCTTCAAGATCTTTAGGAAATTTCAGGAGAAGGGGAAAAAAAAAATAATATATTTAACATGCTCATCTGCGACGCGTAAAAATTCGATGCAAACAACGGCCTATCTAAAAGTAACATCGAGAATAGCTAAACAATTTAAGAAAGTTATACTAGGATGACAAACATGAAACCGGATAGTTCTAGTATTTTAATAATAGTGGACATACAGAACAAAAAGGTATTGAGATTGCAACTGATAGTAGTCTCAGCGGGGGCTTGTATATTATTATTATTAAACGGAGTTGACTACCTTAACACATTTTCTCCCCAAGAGAGTTCCCAGATCCTCCCCATAATTAGGGCCTCAGAAAGTTCATAAATAGAAGGGTTACAGAGTCGCAACTCCATATATTCGCATGCATATACACACAGAGTGTACCCTAGCACGGACATGAGGGGGGTCACAGGGGTCATGTGCCACCCCAAAAATATATTTTTTTCACTGTAAAAAATTCCAACTTTCATGAAAAATGAAGGGTGTTATTCCAAGACTATGGCAAATTTTACCCTTGACCCCCACCCCAAATGAAAGTCTATGTTCGCCCCTGGGTATGCCTAAGCTAATGGTCAGAACTTTAAGGGATGATAGTACCATAGCAGTATTTGGTATCTAGGGTCGCAAACCATTCACATAGCGCCAGTTCGAAATCCGTCCAGCATGCACAAGTATTTACAACCAGTGCATGGGAGGCACAAAATACAACTGATCTAGTGCAGAGACGATTAGGGCATCGCATCTTGTGCCTCTATCAAATCACTCTGCGTAGGCCAGTGTTCGCGGTAAGTAAAGGTAAGGCTCCTAAGAAAGACGGCTGGGGCAATCCGCCATTTTGATGCCATCGCATCACGTGGTCTCATTTCACTGCTGCTTTAAAGTGGGGTGATTTACATTTGCGTTATTTTTAACAAAATACGGTGAGATGGGTGGGTGAACCTGTAAATTGTTGAAATCACTCAAGGAATAAACACAGAATGTTTAGATTTGTAACAGATCCTGTAAGAAGAAGAAAATAGATTATTAATTTTCCAATGGTAAACGTTGTTATGAAACCGGAAGTGTACAACAAAATGGCGGCTGATGCGTCGGTCTAGAATTCTAGTGGCTCTAAGTAAAGGTAATGTTTAAAGTGATCTTTGAGCGACCAAAATTTAAGAAACACTGCCCTATGGATTGAAGAAATAAAGAAAATATAAATTACACCTGTTTGATTTTAAAACGCAAACAGCCACAAAAGAGCGTAAGTGTTCTTTAAATATACTGTGAAATAATAAAAAATGCTCCGTAAATACATCGTAAGCTGAAAATGTTCCGTGAACAAGAAAAAGAAGTTTGGGAAACGTTGACAGAGGAATGTTATCAGTAGCTATAGTAGGTGGTTGGCAAGTGTACTTAAAAGTCGTCTAACCATGTTGGACGGACAGTGGTTCCCAACTCAATTTAAGCCGCGGACCACTTTTCCACTTCAATTGTGCCCACGGAGCACTTTTCCGCTTCAACTGCGCCCGCGGATCACTTTGAAAAATTCTTACGAGTTGGATGCAAGACCTTAATAAAAAAGGGAGCCGGGTCTTTTTTGGTGAAAATGTATTTGTACAATCGTTCTTTGAAAAATTCTTACGAGTCGGCTGCAAGACCTTACTAAAAAGGTGAGCTTGGTCTATTTTGGTAGAAAATGTATTTGTAAAATCGTTCTTTGTTAAAAATAAATAAATAAATAAATAAATAAATAAATAAATAAACAGAAAAAGAAATAATAAAATCTAATTATAATACAGTCAAACCTCGTTAAGACGAATTACTTTTAATACAAACCGTTTTCTGAAGTTCTGCCCGATTGTAGATTTCTATGAATGTGCTATCAATTCAATTTTATATTTAATTTTAATATGTTTTTTAATTATTTTTTTAAAATAATGACCCGTCTCGCGGACCATTTGGGACTCTTTGGCGGACCACCAGTTGGGAACCACTGGATGTAGGGCAAGCTCGGGATGGGCCGTGGCTTGGCGTGGAAAATCGTAGGCCGAAGAACGCCAAAACGCGCCAAGGGTACGGATGATGCCGAAGAAGGAGCATCACCGGCTGATGAACTCTGGAAGCATGAAGAGATTGCAGAAGAGACGCCACGCTTCGATGAGCGCTTTTTGGAGATGATGATGAGGTGGCCTTTTTTTCCTCAATCTTTATACGTACCGCTACGGCTGAAAACAAAAATGCAGAGAATTTCGTTTATTGAAGTGGAGATGCGGTCTTTCTTTTCTTTTTCTTTTTTTTTCGTCGGGATGAGGGATGGTGGCGATGTCTCTTCGATGGGGTTAGGCGTGGGGGGCCAACCAAAAACTATAATTACCATGAAATGTTCCAAAGACTGTCTCAGCGAAATTCCCTATTTTTACAACTATTTTTCCCCCAAAAAAACTGGAGCAAAATTGGCGCAGATTAAACCAAACCCAAAATCAGGTTACTAATACAAAAAATGCGATACTTCGTTTTCAGAACACGATAGATAAAGGCTGGTTATCTCAACTTTCGCTATCACTGCTTGTACAAGGAAAAATTCTATGCTTCGCGAAATCGATAATTCGTGGTAATCGATTAAATAAATCGATAACCACGCGTGGTCCAATCAATTTCTGGGTGGCGTTGGTTATCGGTTTAGGTAACCAGGAACCTCGTCGTTTTCATCCCTAAATGGGACGCCTGATACCCTCTACCTACGATGCAGAAATCACGGCGTCTGTATTAAGGTAGCAACTGTCTTGCTGTTCAGATATACATAGTAGAACCTGCCTAAACTGACCACCTTTGGGACAGGACTTCAATGGTCGCCGTAGAGAGGTGGTCACTAGACACGACAAACTTTTGTATGGGCATAACGAAGTCCCTACCAGTTTGCCCTTATAGAAAGTGGTCACTTCATTCAGGTGGTCGCTTTACCAGGTTCCATCGTATTTTGACATTATGTACAGTGCATTTTAAAAGTTTCATTCCCCCTTCCTTTCGCAATTAAAATTCGTCGACTTTATAAACTTTCAAGGCTTTCAGGCACCTCGTTGATTCCTCCATCCATTTTCAGGTCGACCTCTGTCTCCTCCCTTGTAAATTAAACAACAAACACTTTGAAATCCTTATAGAGATTCCATATGATTCAAAGCACATCTACACTGCCGCCTAAAATCTCTGAGGAACGTCCACACGACGACCAAAAATCGTGAATCACGTTGGCAGGGTGACTCAATATTACGAAACATATTTTCTCGGCAGCATTGCTGGATCCAAGTGTGTGTGTAGGGGGGGGGCTAGGAGACAAAAACCCAGGACACTTTATACTAGACAAAATGATATTTTGAAAAAGTGCTAACACGGCATCAGTCCCTTCTGACCCCCCCCCCCAAAAAAACCCCTGGTTCCGTCACTATGTAAAAACTACTATATAAAAGCACAATGTTCATTTACATGACAATGCGCCCTATGCCGGTCAAACGGAAAAAAAAAACCCCACAGAGCAGCTTATATTTGTCCTTTATGGCGCAAGGATAGCTGACCACGTTGCGCCAGGAGCAACAGTTTTCCAAGGAATCCGATCTTTTTCTAGATAGGGACTCAAACCCGGAACTACAGATCTGTAGAAAAAATCTGCCAAGCGGAACTTCCCCACCCCCCCATAGATAAATTTAATCTGTAATACTATAGTGGAATCTCAATCAGGGGCGGACACAGGCTTTCATTTGGGGGGTCAAGGACAGAATTTGCCATGGTCTTGGAATAACACCCTTCATTTATCATGAAAGTTGGAATTTTTTACAGTGAAAAAATATATTTTGGGGGTCATGACCCCTGTGACCGCCCTTGACCTTAATATTCTCGATAAACCCGAGTTATGCTATTTGCCCTTTAAATACCCCTTGAACCTTGATAATCCGAAGCAAAAACCCTTTCCCCTTGAATTTCTTGCTTTACCTTGGTTCCCACCATATAGTGTTTGAGCCAGAGGCGTAGCCAAGGGAGGTTTTGGGGGTTGTAACCCCCATCGCAATGAAATTTTGTATATTTAACATAGGAATATATGAGTTGTAGCTTTGTAACCCCTCCCATTAAGCCTATAACCCTCCCTCCCCTTATGAACTTTCTGCCTACGCCACTGGTTTGCGCCACCTGTAAACGCGAATTGTGCCAAAAGCAAGAATTGGCAACTTTTCGCGAAAGAAAAATCCGTGTTTGTTTTTTAAAGTGATACCTGTTTACTTTAGAAAAAATCCTTTCTTTAGATCTATCTACTTTAGAAAAATCGTTTCTTTAGATGTTTGCTTTATACAAATCCTTTGTTTAGATCTGTTTTTTAATCCTTCGTGAATTAACGAATCACATCACGTAGCTCAGAGATACGGGATAAGGAAGAGAGCTGCACAAGATAGAAATGTTTTTATTATCGAATTCCTGGGCAACCTTTCTTATAGCGTTTAAAAAGTATGAGACGGCAAAGACCTTGTTTGGGACATCTTGACCCTGGATGCTTTATACCAGGGTTGTCAAATTTAAAAAATTTAAAATTAATTAATTAATTAATTACAAAAGCTTTCCTTCAGAGCTTCTTTCGGTTATTTATTTGTTCACTTAAGATATGGGAAAGGGTCATTTTTTCCGATTTTTAAAGAAAAAAAAAATCAAAAGTTTTTTGTTTGTTTTTTTCATTTCAAATAGTTGCCGGCGGGCCGGATTAATCTTGTCAGGGCGCCGGATTGTGACCCGCGGGCCGCATGTCGGACAACCCTGATTTATACCATAATGTACGCGATCGCTACATAACGGACGGGCAGAGTAAGTGACAAAAAGTGAAATGGAGCTGCAGCTGTGAGTTGCCTTAGTGGAAGAGAAACATGTTTCTTAAACGGTCGTAAGCGAAGCAATTTCATAATGAGGGGCTAAAGGTCGACGGTAGATCTTACACAAATGCCAAAGGAGAGAAGAAAACATCAGTATTGTCGTGTATATTGAAAATTTGCACTACTACATCCATAAGTGAAAGCTGAAAGTTCATAAGTGGGGGCGTTACAGAGCTACAACTCACATATTCCTATGTTAAATATACAAAATTTCATTGCAACGGGGGTTACAACCCCCATCAACACCCCCTGCGTACGCCAGTGACTATATCCCATCCTTTTCATTGCCGCGATCCTAAATTGCGATTTGTATGAAACTTGCGTTGCTACTCCAGGGTTGGAACATCGATTTTTTTTTTTTTTTTTTAGAATATGGATGTTCTAACGATTTAATCGATTAAATTTTTAATTGTTTTTTATCGATGTTCACCACGTAAGCGACCCACACAGAAATGAGATCAGCGGTTCTTTAACTGTGGGCTGCGAACCCTTGGGGGTCCACGAGACCCACCAGGTGTTCCACAAAAGTTCGAAAAATACTAAAACAACAGCATTTACTTAAGTGACTTCAAGAATCCACTGATGTAGTTCACGGTACAAAAAATATTAAACACGCTTTTGTTTGGAATCGCTGGTTCAGTTACATTCAGAGACCTGGGAATTGTCCATGTATCTTCTTAAAATGTACGATGTGCCCACAAAAGAAGACTTCTGCAGATCTGCTGTTTTGTAGCATCCACTTTCTCAGAAAATTATAATTGCTTTAATATATTCACGTAAATGATAAATTACTGGGGAAGGAAATAATGGTTTCTCGGCGGTTAGTAAGGAACCGAACCCGCAATCGGTTAATGACCAGGCAAGTGCTTTTTCCCATCGAGGCGTCGATCATTCATTGATGTTGTACATAACACAAAGGATGTTAAATACTCCAATCTTTCTTTGCGCAGGGTTCAGTTATTATTATTATTATGCCCGTTATACTTTATTGTATCACAGAACATCAAGAAAATAAGCACCATCCTTTTGATCTGGACTTCTTGGATCAGTTCAAGTCTCACCCAGAAACCTGAGAACTGTCCATATACCTTCTTAAATATAGGCGGTGCCCAGTAAGGCGGTTTTTTGTAGGTCTGTTGTCGTTATGTCAGTAATGTCCAGTTTTTCTAGGAAGTTTTTTAAATTAGGCGTGATGGCCCCCATTGCACCTATCACAATCGAGATGACTGTTACTTGTTTTTTCAAGAGTTTATTAATTTCTATTGCAAGGACACGATATTTGTTATTTTATTATTATTATTATTATTATTATTATTATGAGCTGAGCAACTTAAAAACACGAATAAAACGCATCCTTCCACCATACGGAGAAATGATTTTTAACCTGAAATCCGCGACAAGATTGCTAGGGGTCCGACGTAAGTATGTGTAACAATAATTTAATTTCTGACATTTCCATAATAAAGCTGTTTTTGTTTTTTTAACAATCACCAGACAAGATGAACAAAATCAGAAAATTCAAATAAGGCGGACCATAAAAAAAGGAAAGAAGATGGACAATGAAGTAAGAAAATGCCAGAAAAATCTCTGCAAGACTTCAAGAGACCATCCATCAGTGGAGTGAAGGTTGTTGAAAGTGATGACATTTTAAAACAGATAGAGAGGAAAGTGAAAGGATGATATCGTTTTGGCACTCTTCTTCTTCACGCACATACATGCAAATGGCGGTCCTCCGGCGCGACAGTTGTTCGGGGTCACCTAGTTAGACAGGTGTTCTTATGGTAGAAGGGTTTTCTGATCACGTGGAAACGAAAAATCCACTTGGAGAGGGAATTAGATTCGTAAAAGTTTAAGAGAACAAACAAAAACTAATGCGTTTAACGCATTGTCGCTTCGTTATTTCATCAGGTCATCGATTTTGGAAATTGATGAGAAGGTAATGGATCAGGAAATTCAATTTCGATACGATGGAAATCGATTTACTCTGACAGTGACGTCATTCTGACGTCGTGAAACCCAGGTTGGACATGGCAAGTTGACCAATTTTTTTCGCTTTCGCTGTGTGACCATTCCATTCATTCCAGGGTCCGTCACCTTGTCTGACAGGTTGGCTGCAAGTTGGTAAAGGTACAAGAGCGAGGATAGAGAAAGAGTAGGTTCGGTTGACTTGGGTCCACTGTTCCATCATCCTGCGCTCTGTGTATGTGTGGAAGGTGGGGAGGACCATATCTCTCCCCCTCATCCACCATTCTTCCACGCACACCCCCACTTGGTGCCTCCCAAAACCTCCTCTTCTCAACCAGCTAGGAGTGGGACCGGCAGACAGGAAGGAATAGGAATTAGGGTTGTATGAACTGCAACCTACGAATGGCGAATGCCACCGCAAAAATGAAGCTCTATAAAAAGTGGTTTGGTTAGAGATGAGATTTTCTCGCGTCATTTCAGCCAACGCTCATGAGAAGCTGACTCATTATATTTTAGCGGTGAAAACGACATCAGAAATCACATTTGGAATATTGCACACTTTTAAATGCATATTGCACATGAGAAGAACACAATCACAGTTTTACGACCGTGATTGATTGTGTTTTTACTTATTTATATGCTTTGCACAGTGTTTTTCTCAAATCTTATACGTCAAGACAAATGTTCTTAATACGCGCAATACATACATCTTAAGTACTTTCTACGCAGCTTTAAATACACACAACACTTTCTTAAAGGTACACACACACACCTTCTAAGGTATACATATATTATACCCATGGGCGCCCAGTGGGGGGGGGGCAGAAGGGGATTCCAGTTCCTCTCCCCCCTAGTCATTCAAAAATTTGGTTTGCCAGATTCTGCTATGCATTTACTTTCAAAAGTTTTACAGTCACATTTTAAAATAAGGTACTTTTTAGCTTATTACTAACTGAGGCCTTAGAAACAACAATGGTACAGGTCCAGTTTTGCTTAAAATGAGATACGAAAGGATTTGCGTACAATCGATCCATCCAGTTTCGTTTCGGCCAACAGCAACGTGATGCTCTCCGGCAGCAATTAATTGCACTATGGTTACATACCGGTGTTGCAGGCAACAAGGATACCTCCATGGACTTAACTCAAAAATTTCATTTCTGTGACTTATACCACTGTTGTTTTCAATACTTCAATTGTCAAGCAGTATCAATTATTTTTGCAGCATTTTAGTATCTTGTACATTCACTAAAATGCTTCACAGCGTTGTGGGGGGGGGGTAATAATTTTTCTCACCACCCCCCAGAAGTACTTGTACGGGCGTCCATGAATACGCCTTTTAAAATATACACTGAGTAGCCTTAAATATATATATGCTACTACATGCAACTACATTTCGTACATGTGTTTAACTACATGCATACTTTTAACATAATACACAATATACATACTTAATTATACGTTATAATTTTCGAAATTCACGTTCAAGCTTAAGCTGATGATTAAGTAGATCTCGAAAATTATTGAGTATGATAAATTCCCCCCCGCGATAAATCGTAAAAAATTCGCCCCGGTGGCTTTATGTGTTGACTATTATTTGGCAATTGTATTAGCCCCGAGAAAGGAGATACCTTACATACATACTTAACATACTATATATACTAGACACTATACATACTTAATATATTACATGTATACTATACACACAAGTGTAATTCGAAAGTACATGACCGCAAACCCGAATTCAAGGCCCACATAAACACATACAACTTGTATGCTGAAGGTGTTCAAGAAGTAATTTCATTTTAGCACTGTATAATATTCCGTTATGTATTAGCTGCTCGGCTAAATCCGACAGTAATTCACTACCCAAACTGTTCAATGGTTAGCTAGCATATGTCTGCCTCGTTCAAAATTTCAGCAATGTGTTTAAAAAAAAAAAAAATACTACATACTCAAATACCTATACCTTATATACATACACGCACTTTTTTGTGTATCATTAAATACATACACGTTCTTAAATACATATTTTAACATTTCGTAAATGTTATTAACATGAATATATAAATACTACGTCATTAATTATTACTACAGTACTATTACTATTTTTATAGTACTTTATAAAATACCTTGTGACACTACGTTCAACGGTGTATGCTCCGTTGTTGTCATTAATGTCATATTCAAATAAGTAACTCATCTGAAAGATAATAAAAACAGATGAACATGGTTTATTTTGGTGTTATTAGTCGAATTCTTGTGATATAAGGTTAAGAAAGGTCATGCCGCCTGAAGCTTTTCGCTAAAAACATGAAAATTATGACCATTACCAAAGCTCCTGAATGGTAATAACTGACATACGAAACGTTTAGTAAAATTACTAGAAAGTGTGATCTGTTTCAGAAACCAGAGGATTTTTTAAATGCTATTTTTCCACCGCAAGGGTGGATCGTGAACATTTACCCCAGACAATGGCAGATCTTTGTCGGCAGACAATGCCCCATGAATGTGACATATAGGTTATATGTGAAAGAGACACCTTTATAGAGGGGTATCGCTCTGTGACATTATCTCCACGCAGACGCAAAGCACCACGAAACAACCCTGAAGCAAATGAGAATTTCGTGGCCTACGCCGGCCTCATCCTCCACTCGGATGAGGGCGGGATGGGGAAAGGAACGGAGGCATTGTCCCGCTGCTCAGACTATTCCAAGATGAAAATGGGGTTTTCTTTTTCTCTTGAAGAGAGAGAGAGAGAGAGAGAGAGATACGGGAGGGGCGGGAAGGGATGCTTTTTATGGTAGAGGACAGGTTTCGTCCTCCAGCTTTCCCGTATTTCTCCCTTTAGTAAGAGGGAAATGTGGCCAACGACACGCCCCAACGACTCGTCGGTTCCGATCCGAGAAAATGACGAGCGGACCTCATCCACGCAAGTTACCTCTTCCAAATTTATTGCCCATTCTTATGACCTTTAGATCACCGGCCACTTACCATCGACAATGGCTTTTGTGATCACTAAGGCCTGACACGGGATCGATCCCACTTTTGGGTTGCAACCAAAAAATATTACCTGCTTCGTTTAAAATTCTCGATCTCAACAGAGGCGGGAGGTCAACAAAGGCCAGGCCGCGCAGAGGCCTGTTGTTTTAAGAGGGGTCCGACCCAGCCCAGGATACAAAACCCCAGACTATGGTGAGCAGAAAAACGGCATGCGTTTCATGAGAACAATGGGAAATGAACCCAAGTTAATGACACGATGAATGCGTTATGTTACTACCACGCCACCGTATAGGCGAGTGGACCCACATTTCCCCCAAGGAATGTCTACATTCCCCCACAAGGCATGTCTACATTCCCCCACAAGGCATGTCTACATTCCCCCACAAGGCATGTCTACATTCTCCACAAGGCATGTCTACATGTTACATTCTCCCAAGGCATGTCTACATTCTCCCAAGGCATGTCTACATTCTCCCAAGGCATTCCCCCACGCATGCATGTTTACATTCTCCACAAGGCATGTTACATTCTCCCCAAGGCATGTCTACATTCTCCCCAAGGCATGTCTACATTCTCCCCAAGGCATGTCTACATTCTCCCCAAGGCATGTCTACATTCTCCCCAAGGCATGTCTACATTCTCCTCAAGGCATGTCTACATTCTCCTCAAGGCATGTCTACATTCTCCTCAAGGCATGTCTACATTCTCCCAAGTCATGTCTACATTTTCCTAAGGAATGTCTACATTTCTCCAAGGAAAACTCGCTAATTCTACAGATCAAGGGTTGGGAATATTTTAGAGGGATTATGAGAAACTAATGTTGGAGTCTCATTCACGTGATGACTTACTCCCCCCCAATTACAGATGCATTGAATTTTCCCAAATTTGGTGCTGATCCTGCGGACCACACTTTAATAAACATTGCTCTAACGAGACTGAAACGAATTTCCTACAGAGAATAGAACTGGAAATATTACGAGTTGAAGTTTAACAAATGTGTGGAATTGCGTAGCTGCTCCATGTGGGAAAAAAAAAGTAAAATAAATAAATTTCCGTGAAAGGCAGTGATGTAGTCTTCAAAAAAGAGTAGCCTAGCGCTCTTCCAAATCAGGGGTGGATCCACGGGGGGGGGGAGATAAGGGAATCCCCCGAACCAGTTAATAATCCATTAATCTAATAGGGACAGAAATTATTATTATGTATAGGTTGTTGAGCTGGCATCGCAAGTCCCCGCCCACAAATGCCCCTCTAGATCCGACACTGCCTATAGCATATATTGTTTGTTTGTTTTTTGGTTTTACGGCTCAAAGACTACAGTGGTCATGCTGCGCCGGGACCTACTGTTTTCCGAGGAATCCGAACCTCTTAAGGCCTAGGGAACCAAACCCCGGACTACAGTGAGCAGTGCGATCTTTATGAGATCTCTGAGTAAGCGTTCTTTTTGCACTGCTGGGAGTCGAACCCGGATTAGCGGCGCACTAGGAGAACGCGTTACCACACTGCGCCACCGCAGGGCCGCCTACAGCATATAGCTTCGGGGAAAATAAGCGTAAAACAATAATAATGTGATACAAACGCATGTGCCCAAGCTGCAAAATCAAGAATGACCTCTGAAGTGGGCTAATAAAATAAACAACAGTTTATGATACGTGTTCCACGATTCTTAATTTATTCGAAATTTTAAGGTAATTGCTCCAAAAAAATTTCTTGGAATTTTGTTTATAAAATGTATGATTTCCTAAAAATTTGCCCTAGCGCCACTACACCCCTGGAGAAAGGCTACTAATTAGAAGACAAATTAAAAAATTAAACACAAGATAAAAGTACGTTCATTTACCTTAAGTATTTCCGTATATGCCGAAGTTTAATATCAGTTCAGTGGTACTCGCAGAACATCCATTTCGATCTCGTTAAAACAACATACCATAGTACAATGCCCTCTCTTCAGCGCGTTGCCACTGACAGAGTATGAAATTGTGACACCTTTTCTTTTTAGTATCATTGACTTTTGAAGGAAACACAATTTTTTAGTGGCAACAGCCACAATACTTAATTAATACTGTAATTGTTGATAATTCTCAAGTGATTTGACGCGTATGTTACACTTCAAGTAATACTATCTCCACTCACCTCAGGAAATCCATTTTGATCTTGTTTGAACCAAAATTGGATGATTTTTTTTTCCTTGTGTAAAAAAAAATATATAGGGTGCAATTTGAAATAGGAGAGGAAAAAGTGCATTTTGTATTTCTTAATAGACTGTCTATATTTCCAAGGGATTGCTCATGGTATAGAAAGATAGCGCATTAAAAAAAAAACCTATGAAATGAGATATAAACGAACTTTTCCTGTTGAGAAAATCTCGGGTTATTACGGGTGGTACGGTCATTCTAGGACACCCTGTATATATAAAATCACGTATTCTGTAACAACTTCTTAAAAAGGATGTTTCTTTGCAGAATCGTAGGTGGTCGCCTTGGAGAAGTATCATATTCTGCATGAAAAAAACCAGAGACCTATTGAAATGCCAATAGTTGCAACCGTAAATTCAGCAACACGGAGAAATTTTATATATAGCCTACTGTATATATCGCCATCCATCGTATGAACTCCGTAAGTATTAACGCAACTAATAGCTAACTAATAATAGGCAACTAATGACTAGTAAATTAAGAATAATTATCATTATTCTTAATTCATTAGAAGAGATTCATTTGTTTAATTTATGGAAAATCGTATTTATATGAGATTTCAATCTTATGTTTACGACTTTTATTGTAATTTTTTTTTAATTCGTTCTACAATTAAATTTTAAATGAAACTACAGCTCACAATTTTTTTGTTTTTTTTAAAGAATCATTATGTCGACAAAGGGATGAAGTTGTGCTTAAGGAAAGCAGACATTTAAATTACTTATTAATTTTTTAAGTTAATTTTCAAATCAGTTCTCTAAATTCTACTTTTTTAGTTTTTTAAAGTTTTTCCCCACTGATGCCTTTTTTTTTATCTATTTTCTCTAAGTGTTTTCCTTTTCTCTTTTTTTTTTCTCCCTCTGCTGTTGATTTTTTGGGAATTACGCTGTGCATTGTGATAGATACTTATGTACGCAAAGTATCAAGTTCCGTCGGGTAAAAAAAACTTTAAAATTTAATAAACAGCATTTACTGTTTTGAAAACTTTAAAATTTCTCGTTTTTGTCAATTTTTTATAATAAAATAGAAATTTGTTTCGAAAACATCAATCTCTATACTTAAAAATTACAATCCATTCATCTCAAAATGAAAAGTATAACACCTCATTTTATATTTATTTTTTAAAGGACAAAAGATCAAAAGTTGATTATTTCATATTATAAAATTTTTGTGACAAAAAAATTTTAAAGGATTAATTTACATTAAAAGCTTCTACCACAAATTAAAAATCTTACTGTAAGTAAATAAAAAATAACTAAACCACCTTTTACCAAATTACATGGAAATCTTAAATGCCAAAACTTCAATAACCTCATCCGAAAGCAAATTCATTGCTTTGTATCACGGCGGTTTGTTTGTTTTTTTTCTTCTAAATCACGGTTTTATTTCACTGTGCGAGTCGTAAAAACATGATACTATATTTTTCTAATGGAGCATTTGAAATACAGTCCAATATGAAAGTATTTTTTCCCCATCACAGAATAAAAATGCACGTACAGTTCAATATACATGTATTTTAATTTTAAAGTGAGGGTAGTGTTCGTTAAACATTCCGTTTTCCCCCACTACAAGTATTATGCGTGGTTGTCAACATTCGAAATGAAATGACGGCAGTTCTGGGAGTGGCTACGTCTGCCAGTTACAACGATCACGGATTCAGTATCTTATATGGAACGCTTTGCAATGTCGTCTAACCAAATATTCATCATCGTTAAAGAAAAAATTCGTTCGCATTCTGAAAAAGTAACACTAGCACGTCACGTCGAGTGTCTGTTAGCGAGATTATTATATTCATTCATATTATCGTCATATATTCATTATTAAATTCATCGGTACACATATGAAATTGCATTAGTTTGGGAAGTTACGAACCCCATTAACCCTCTCTGCATATGCCAATGACGATATCGCCATTTTCTATTTATTTCCATGCATAACTGGAAACACGAGCTTCAATTACCTAGCAATCAAACTTTAGCACAATGTATAATATTCAGCTATATATTAGCTGTTTGGCTAAATCAGACTATAATTCTCTAGCTAAACTGTCGAGCGATTAACTAGAATGTCAGGTTTTGATAAGAGAACTGTCGCGACATGTTAAAAAAAAAGTATTAATTAAAGTCAACGTTAAACTACACACTTAAATTTGACATAATTCTCGTCATAATACTCCACACCCGTTTATAATACTTTTCGTCATAATACTCTACATCCGTTTATAATACTCTTCGTCATAATACTCTACATCCGTTTATAATACTCTTCGCCATAATACTCTACATCCGTTTATAATACTCTTCGTCATAATACTCTACATCCGTTTATAATACTCTTCGCCATAATACTCATTGTTTATGCATTTTATGGTGCAATGATGTTTGTTTGGATTTTCATGGCGCAAGAGCAACAAGACTATGCTGCGCCAAACATAGTAAGGCGCAAGTAGCAGAGGGTGGATTTTGCAAAGTGAGGAGAGTTGAGAAGGGTAGTTGCCGAAGGAAGCGCTGTAATCTCACACGGGACACGAGACTGGTTCAGTTATCTGGGGACAATTGGGGGGGGTTTAAAAATCATCATCGAGCTATGGCGCAAGGACACCTTAGATGATGTTGCCATTTGGGGGTTCCGAGCCACTATCGCTTTGAAAATCCAACCTTAGCATACGGATCAACAGAAAAAACCCCAGAGCACAGTTCAGGAACCTCTGCTGTAGGCAAACGCGCTGTCTCTACACACGGCCTCGAAGTTGGTTCGTTGACTTTTTATGGAGCAAGGAAAGCAAGCAACCAAGGACAGACAGCAACAAATTGACGCCGACAAAATAGAGACTTTCATTTGGTAATTTACATACACAGATTAATGTTCGTTTTATGAACTTTACAGGGGTGATTGTAAATTCAAACCCAATTCCCTGAACATACCAGAAAATTTCCTGAAAAGTTAAAAAATATTTTTGGTAAAGACATTGATCTCCACAGGAATATTAAAAAAAAAAATTATAGGGAACGAAACGAAAATTTTGTAATTTTTAAAAAGAAATCCCTGAAGAGGCAAGTTGAAATTCCCGGAATTTACGGAAATCCCGGAACATAATCACCCCCTGACTTTATTTTAGTACTGTACTAGCTTCCGCGATTCGTATATGAGAAATCTATACCCGGGTCATCAACTTCGTCTTGGAAAACGCGGAGTTATCTGATTGTTTGGTCACCTGGTTTATTCGCTTTCTACGTAAATTAAGGGCAGGAAGAGAGAGGTTGTTACTTTCTCTGTCACTCGGATTAAATACGAAGATAGCGGTTCTTCGACGTATTAAAAAATAGCGGAATTTTCCCCAAGGTGGTGCTCTTCATCACCGTTAAAATCGGTCGGCTTGGAGAGGGTCGTGAAAAGCAGAATCTTCGAGTTACATATACCCTCTTTATTGATTTCCTGACTTTCTTCGTAAAGGGTCTAATTACGCCAAAAGCACGAAATGTTAGTTGAATTGCTATGGCGCAAGGACTGTAAAAGTCCTGTTACGCAAAAGACGCATGTTAGACTTACCATCAGAAGGCTGATCCCAAAACTTTTTTCTTGGGTCGTGGGGAGGGGGGCATAAAGCTTAACTAATTAAAACCATTCCGTGAAAGTTGCGTGTGTGGTTAGTTTTAGTTTAGTCCGAGTAATCATAACTGCAATTTTATTATTCGTTGGCTGGGTCGTCGAATTTTTATGGCGCAAGGACTCCAAGAGTCCTGCGCTAAACGATTTGGGGCGGCACATAGAGTTGTTTTATTATTCTCAGAGTGGGGGGCTATGCCCGCCCCACCTTCATAAACACCTTTATTTCTTTCAGAACCAAAGCATGTAGCAGATAGAAATTACTACATATTTACTTCGAAATGCTAAGAACAACTGGCAACAATTGGACCAGATCCATGTACAAGATTCTAGAAAACGGGGGAAGGGTATTTAGTGAAAATGCTGTTTGGAAAGATATTTGTCTTTCGAAAATAATTGGTAATAATTTTGTTTAATTGGGTGGAGGTAAGATGGGGCTCTTTGTCCGTGCACAGCTTTAACTTAAAGACCACATAGTACTAGGGCAGGGGTTCTCAAAAAAATATTTGGGGGGGCAGTTACTCGATGGGGGCGCGATCCATTTTCCATATCTGAAATTATTATTTTTAGCTCGAGTTAAATGATAACTGATGCGTTTAAAAATTAAAATAGCATATCGTGTTGAAGTACAAAATTAGTTAAGAAATTAAATAAGATTTTGTTCAAATGCGAGCGATATGTTCTTCATTTTCTTATAAATAAAATGATACAATACGCACGTACAAATATGCGCAAACCCACGTACAATAACGAAGTATTTTTATTCACATATGTACTACGTTGGTCGCGACGTCTGCATGTAGGTGTCAGTGCGGGGAGGGCATGGATAAAAAAGAATGAGAACTACTGTACTAGGAAATAGTGAATGATTACAAAATTTAAGGGCCCACGAAATACCGGGGAGTATACTGAGGGAGACTGATGAGATCACGAAACGTTGAAAAAAGCAAACTTCTTAAAAGTCCACTGCTTCAACTCATTCTTGAAATATTCCTCTGTCACCAGTATCTGCGTTGTTCTTCCTTCAAAATTTTCAAGAAAGAATTCATCTTATTTACAACTTTGCAGCAGTGAAGTCAACAAGAATTACAGACCCCGCACGACGGTGTAGGGGAGTGCATTCAGTAGACAGAATATACAATGCTGAAACACTGTTGGCTTTACAAGGATGTGGTCTGAACTCTCTATCCTGAAAAACCCTTTTCTTGACCCATGCCTAGACACGACACGCCCCCATAAATAATATATTTAAGGAGAATTTAAAGGATTATTACCACTGTTTGCGTACAAACATAAAAATAAGCAAGCATATAAAAAAATAGGCAATATCTTTCTATTGTTCCTGTGTATTAATTACAGTTGGTTAGAGCTCTAAAGGGTTGTCAAAGGGAGAAAAATTGAAAAATTTACTTAGTAAGTTCGACCATATTTTACAAATCGCTCCCGGACCCCCTGGAGAGTCGTAGCGGTATCTCTGGGTTCGGCGGAAGTCGTTGTCCAAGGCACCAGTGGTGCAGTGCCTCAGACAAGGTGAACTTGAAAAGCCACTGGTGTAAAGCACTAGTTGATAGCTTTATGGGAAGGGCTACGGGTGGCGGTGGGAAATTGAGACCCCAACACGTTTTCAATTCTTAGTTTGTAGAAACACCTCTGAAAATCCATAGCTCCATAGCACTACGCACAACAGAGCGTCTTTATTCCAGACAATTAGAACATCAGGCGGTTTCACATAGTTAAGGGGAGGAGAAAGAAAGGGTGGTACGATAACGAAGAGGCCAATTATTTATTCAGAACTGTTGTCACACGGCTCGGGGCTTGCTTGTATAGACTCCCCCACATGGGCTTGCCCCACGCCTTGACATTCGCATTGTTAAAGCTGGTGTGGTCCATGATATTGTGGTTGAAGAGCTATAATTGCTAGTTCCATTGTTTGTTTGTTTGGATTTTTTATGGCGCAAGAGCATCTGGGCTATACTGCGCCAAGTTCCATTGTTCAACAACTGGAGTTGGGCAGTTTATTTGGATATCAATAGTGGTAAACGGTACGACTACTTTGACATTGCACCAAAAAACCGTTGTTCAGCTCAGAAAAGGCATGGCCAGAAGCTGATAAGACATCTCTCCCGCCCCCCGCCCCTGAAAGCTATGCTTTTAAAGGCACCCCACACAGAGATCAATGACAGTAGGACCTATCAAAGGCATAGGTGGGCGTGGGGCGGCTTTGCATGGAGTTCTATGGGTGAGTAGAGCTCGAGCCCCCCCCCCCACTAGCTGTTTAAAAATTTTATTTACCCGAACCTGCTATGCATTTACTTCCAAAAGTTTTACAGTCACATTTTAAAATAAGGTACTTTTTAGCTCATTACTAATTGTCAAGCAGTATCAATTATTTTTGTAGCATTTTGGAATCTTGTACATTCACTAAAATTCTTGACAGCTTTGAGAAGGAGGTAATTTTTCCCAGCAACCGCTAGAGTTACTCGCTAATTTT
>QLNU02012711.1:9528-19644 GCA_006491805.2 Dysdera silvatica | reverse complement strand
CAATAACTGCCACGTTACTGAGACCCAGAGCCGCCGTTTATGTCGGATACAGGTACCATAGCTTTTAGGTTCCCGTAACGCTGATTTTTTCTTACCCGAGCTAGTAGGGGCACCACGATGAATACATTTTTATCAGAGGGCCCGTTGAGGAGGTCGGTACCGGGGCCCCTTATTGTTAGCGGCGGCTCTGCTGGAACCTGTATGCTACTCGACAGAGCCGATGAGACGGGGGGCCTGCGGCCCACAGGCCCAGATGAAGTCTAGGGGCCCGCGCTGGCAAGGACCTATGCTATTGGGGGCCCAGTCCAGGGAAGGGGTTCTTGGGGGGGTCGAAATGAGCCTGGAGGTCCGCATTGGCTCTCGGCGCCACTGCTATCCGAGGGGCTTGGGAACAAAGGAAATGATTGCAATGTCCATCCTGTTATTCGCTAACCTCATTTTGGAATTTAAAACTTCAAACTTCGAAATTAAAGTCCGCATCGGTAACACACGCAACACGCATACAACAATACTCAGCTTAAAATTTAATTTAAGATACTCCGGAGCATGGGGAGGCTCAGGTTCGAATCCGAGACGGGGTCTCTTTTTCTTCCCTATAAATATAGAGATCCAGCTTGAGCTTACAAGAGTGGATGCAGAAAATATTATCCATTAAAATTTAATGAACAGGGTAGGCCTGCAGCCAAGATGGAGGGGCAACTGGGGCAAGGCAAAGGGCACATGGGGCACAGGGATTATCCTATATATATATATTAATGGCTCGATGGGGAAACTCGGGCCCATGCCCTTGCTGGACCAGGCTTAGCTACAGGCCTGGAACAGCGTGTTATATTACAACTTAAATTTCAGTACAACGTGCGAAAAAAAAAAGCCATCAAACAAAGGAACTGATATTAGTGGTGATTTTTTTCCGAAATAAGCATTGGTCAGAGAAAATGCTAAAACAACAACCACGGCCTATGTAACTATTTGCCGTATCCATTCATTAAATATTTTCGTTGTAAACATTTAGCGCATTAAATATTTTGTTGTAAAACATTTAGCGCATAAATATTTTCGTTGTAAAACACAGAAGCGCATTAAATACATAGTCACGCAATCCACTACCGCAAAAAAAAAATATTTACGTAATTGTTTTAATATATTTGAAAAGAGAAAGTCCAATTTTAAGCAGTGAAAATTTGTCGTTTGTCCACTCGGGTGTGTGTGTAGAGGCAGAGAGACTATGAGCCTTTTTATATCTCGCCATTTCTTGCTCGTTATATCCGGGACATAACATAATGTAAAAGATAAGGATATAAAAGAATACAATGACAATGCATATTGCATCCTTTTCATTTGTATGTCAAATTCCTTGACGTTGGGAAATAAAATATTCGGGGTCCGTAAAAGTCCTGTTCCCTAAAAATAATTAAATCATATTGAGCTCTTAACCACTACATACTAAACAAAATCCATATTTCCCTCGCTAAATCCGGAATCTGTCTTCATGTGGGCTCGTTATGAGTGGGTCCTACTATTATTAAAGTAATGTAACATTTTGGTCTTACCGTGCTTTACAGAACCTACAACGTCACAAATATGCAAACGACAGCCCACCCCCTCCGTCTCCAAAACAATCTTTCTACACCACTGGAATACCGGGTTCTAGGGCTGTTTTAGCGCAAGGCTGATAGGCTTCGAATAAGGGCCGCATTAAGATATTTAGAGGCCCTAATACGCGCTTAACAAAATTTGGTGTCCCCACATATGTCTAATTTCCAATATAAATAATAATAAACCACACAACAACACTTTATTTTACAAAATTTATCACAATTTATGATAAGATGGGAAAATAATGTTTATTTTTCTATACAGGGAAATTTCCCTATATAGGGAAATCCGGCAACGGGGAAGACCTGTGACACCATTCCCTTGATGCCCCAACAAGGCTGTAGCTAGAAGTTTAATTTCCGGGTGGGGGGGGGTGGGTTCAAAAATTTGTGCAGCATATATCGATGCAATTACACCATGCAACACGATAGCCAAGTCCCATTAAAAATTTAGTTTCGAGAGGGGGACCGGTCCCTAAGCTCCCCCCTCCCTCTGGATACGCGCATATGCCCCGAGCACGTATTTATTTTGGGTACTGGTTAATACAGCCCTATTTCGAATGCTGACCTAAGTATCTTCTCGAACGTCTTCGTTTTGCTGCATTTTTTTCCCTGAAAAGTCAGCCATTTTAACCAAAATGTCTACTCATACTGAATAAGAGTATTACATTCATACTGAATAAGAGTATTACATTCATACCGAATAAGAATATTGCATTCATACTGAATAAGAGTATTACATTCGTACTGAATAAGAGTATTACATTCGTACTGAATAAGAGTATTACTGAATAAAAGTATTATTCATACTGAATAAAAGTATTATTCATACTGAATAAGAGTATTATACTGAATAAGAGTATTATGCATACTGAATATGAGTATTATTCATACCTATTCATACTCTTATTCAATATTATTCATACTGAATATGAGTATTATTCATACTTATTCATACTCTTATTCAGTATTATTCATACTCTTATTCAGTATTATTCATACTCTTATTCAGTATTATTCATACTCTTATTCAGTATTATTCATACTGAATAAGAGTATCATGCATACGTCTATAATAAGGTCATTTACTAAAGTTTAGGACGATCGTATGGGGGTACGCTGTGGTGTTGAATGGGGTATGCGATGGCGTGCGTTCCAAAAACGGCTTGAGATCTCCGCAAGCAGCATGTAGCAAGATTAGAGATGAAGCAGCGGGTCTCCGCATCATCCTGCCCTCTTCCACACAAGAGAGAGAGAGAGAAGAAAAGGAAAGAAAGGAAAGAAAAATCAACCAGCTGTGCCTAGCAGGAGGAAAGGTTGAGAGTTGAGAAGAACGCCAGCAACAAGTCGGTGGCGGGAGGCTCTCTACCACCTAACTCTCTCTCTCTCTTTTCTCTCTTTCGGCAGTGAAGCGGAGAGAGTGCACCAGACGGGACGAGGTGTGTGTGGAACGGGGGTCAATGGGAGGGGGGGAGGGGCAGATGGAACGAACGCTGAAAAGGGAGAGGAGGTAGTGGAGAACGAGCAGGTCCTCGGGCCTTCTTTGTGGAGGGGAGAAAGCAAGGTTCACTTGATGGTGGGTCGAGAATGGGGGTCCGGTGTTGTCGGATAGCAGAGGACCCGCTAGTCACCCCCGTTTCGCCTCCACAAAACCCACCGGGATGGCAGATACCTTTAAACGCACCCTCTTCCACGGTTTAAATGCCGCTGCTGGGAATCCTCCGCTAATCATCAAAACAGACTGTTCTGGTATTCTAAGATCAGTTCTGTAAATACCGCCAGAAATTTATTCAGGGCAGTTATCCATGACTTGACAATGAGTAATGAGCTAAAAAGGACCTTATTTGACAATATGACTGTAAAACTTTTGAAAGTAAATGAACAGCAGGTTCGGGTAAATCAAATTTTTAAACGGCTGGTAGGCGTCGAGCCCCTGCCCCCCATATGGCAGAAAACGCAAGGAACTGAATAATACTTCAAGGATATTGCATTCTAATGATTCTGAAACACAATTAATCAATTTCTTTCCAGATGATCGTGGAAATTTTAGGAAGTTGCCCATGAAATGAACGAGAGAAATCTCTATTTTGAACGATTCGTACATTTCAGATGCAATTAAGAGAAAAAAATGACCAGGTTAAAACTTCATATTTTTCGTAAACAATGAAATGGATTCATGTTCCAAGAACAGATGGGTACCCCACAGGTGAAGCTTGCCGTTTATGGCGTCACTTTCCATTTTGTACTTCTATTGACGCCCATGGGCGTATTATCTAAAAATCGGAGACGATAGTTTTAGGGGAAATTCCACTCGCTAAATAGTTAACGCCAGTTATTAACTGAACTTAAAAAGAATTTGTTAGTTCTGAAGTCCTCACTATCACAAATGGCCAGCCAGTGGGTAATCTCCGGCACTTCGTTCCTTCCTTTTCGTGGGGTTTGCAGTGTTGGTTGTATTTTTACAAGACAAAAAATTAATGACAATACTGATTTTGGGACAGGTGAAGATATCTCACCTACGTAAGCGTACACAGAAAATTCATGAGAGGAGTTACATACAGGCTCGATGGAGGTTATAGAGTTACAATTCTATATATTCACATGCAATCATCGCAATGGGGGGTCACAACCCCCACCAACACCCCTTGGGTACGCCAGTGTTCACCTATGATCTAAGTTGTTCGAAGTTTGGGGCTATATGAATACTCCCAGCGCAACATGGCCCACGATGTCTTTGAGTCACTGAAATCAAACAACAACAACATAGAGACCATGCCCGCATCCAGAGGGGGGGGGAACTTAGGGACCGGTGGGTCCCTCCCCCCCGAAACTAAATCGTTAATGGCTTGGCTACAGCCTTGCATGCTGTGGTTGTATCAATACATGATGTAAAATTTTTTTAACTCCCCCTCCGAAATTACATCCTGGCTACGGCCTTGATACAGACCAGCGCCGTATTGTTTGTTATTGTTTGTTCTGTGATACCTCTTGTTAAAATAATACACAAATTCGTTTTTTCAGCTATTGAAACGGTTAATACAACCATTATAGGCATAAAGCTATACGGGCCCGAGTTTCCCAGTAATTTTTATTGGGGTATGAGGCAAGACCGAAGCCAGGATTTAATTTCGGGGGGGGTCAAAAAATTTTACAGCTATTAACAAATTTTCTAATGTGTCATCAGACACAGTTGACCTGAAGTCAGTTCTAATTTTCTTCACTTGACTGAAGACACTCTCGCATGCTGCATTACTGTGAGGGATCGTAAGTATTGACAGCATAACCTGAGAAAGTCGTTTAAATTTTAATTCACAAGTATCATTTTTTATTCTACCTACGGCTGCCTATTGTGCATAAATGCTACCTTCATTACTCACAGTTTGTGGAACTTTAAAAGCCTGGAACTCACTGAATTCTGTTTGTAAAGCATCAACAGCTTTATCTTCTGTATTATTGAACAAAAGAACAGGAAATTTTTCTGTAAAATATTTTAAGCTGGAAAATGATGCATTTTCAAAATTCGATATTTGTGTAACCTCTCCATGATGTAACACTTCTAACTCAAAAGGAAATTTATTGTGCATGTAGCCACCTGTTGCTATGAAATAGCTTCTGACGTTTTCATAAAATTCATTTTTATCACAGATGTTAAAATCTTGGATTACTTTCAGTGTTCCGTTTCCAATTAAGATATCAACATCATCTTTTTGATTACTCCTCTCATGATAGTGGACTTTCAAAATATCACTACATAATTTTATGCTTGGTTTTACAAATTTCACTAGCATTTCTCTGTACAATTTTAAGAGAAGAGATTTTAGCATATGAATATGCGGTTCCGCAGACTGAAGTTGAGCATTTGCTTTTTTAAATACAGGCACAGTATAAGATAAAAATAAACAGAAAACTTTATTGATATCTTCCGGCAGAAAATAAAACAACCTTTGTTCACGAGACATGGAGTTTTCAGTTTTTTGTTTCTTAGAAATATCCATATAATTTTGAGCTTTCCTTTTTAATTTCTGTGATGCTTTTTTGCTGTTACGTTCTTTCACTTTATCTGCATTTTCAACCAAAACTTTGATAGAGGGAATAGTAAAGAAAGAAAGTGGGGTGATCTGATTCCTTTTCATGGCCTCTTCCTTAAAAAAAATGATCAAAGGTTGCCACTGCTGGATTATACGCTCTAAGCACTTTCCAACAGACAACCAATGAGTGCTAACGTGTTTTAGTACCTTTTTTATATCAGTCTCATGAAATTCTTGAAGAATTTTCAACCTATCTTTTCTTTTCGAACTCTTTTGTAAGTAATAGTAAATGTCTACCAAAATTTCATCGATTTTAAATGGCAAACATGCAGCACTCTTTTCAGCTGCTAAGTTAATAAGGTGGCAGGAACAGCCCATAATTTCAATATTTTGGTGATGATTCTTTAACACTGCTGCTACACCTGCTTTTTTTCCTATCATAACAGGTGCATTATCACAGCTAAAGGCAACACAATTAGAAATTGGAAAGTTTTCAGATTGTAAAGCACTTACCAGAAGATTTCCAATATTTAACCCAGTAGCATCTTCTTTCAAAGATGGCATAGATAAAAGACAATTCAAAAATTTTTCACATAAAGTATCGAAGAAAGTTTCCACTATTGAATACAGCTTTGAATCAACATCGTTGCTTCTATCGAAAACGATGTAAATAAACATTCAGCGTTTATTTATCATGGAGGTATCGTTAAATGCAAAAAATGAAGGCTTGATACTATGATTAGACTCTACAGCCTTGAACGTCTCCTTATGTTCAACGGTCTCAGAATGCAAAGTAATATCGCGTTTACCACCGTGAGTAATGCTTATGTCTTTACGGCAATACGTGCAGAAAGCATATTTTGGCCCCAGTCTTGAGTTTTGAATAAAATTAAACATCATATATTTGGCTTTAAACGCTTGGTAGTACCTTTTATTAACGATCGACATCGTTAACATTATTTTCAACAACATATACAAACAAAACTTTCTTTCCGCAGCAAAGAAATACCAGATACGTCTTAATACATGGCTTCCCTAAAGGAAGTCACATGCTTGACCAAAACCTTATCGATATAACGCATTCTTTCTTTCCTCCCACCAACATCCAGATGCACGATTTCATTGCACGGCATCACTAAGTCATAACTGGGGCTAAAATTCCACGTCAAGCCAAGAGTGCGCCATCAACGGCAGACGAATTTTTCCGTCTTTTTTACCGATATTTGCGTTTATTTATGCGTATTTATTATTAAATATGCACATATGCGCAAAAATTTAAATACACATCAGGAAAAATAGGTCTTTAAATATATTTTTTTTTAACAAACAAGTATTTAAAAAACATTGGGGATTTTAGACGCAATCTCTGAATATCAGAAGACTGATAAAAAACCAAAAGCCTTCCGGGTAAATCGGAAGGATTGATACCTATGACATACCATTAAAGACTGAAAGTAACAAAAGGAAAACATGCTGAACATAGCTGGATAAAGATATTTTTTGTAGCATTCACACCCGTATAATAAACTTTCCAATATCTGGCTGCACAACAAATTTCAATGGCAATTCATCATAAAAGTGCTTGGTTATTAAGTTCGTAAGATACATCGTCAGGCACATTTTCCACGAATTAAAAAACTGACATTCTGGAACATTCAACAAACAAAATAGACCATCCACCTATCTTGCCTGAATACAGAATCTGGTATTCCATGAATCACTAATTATCCAGCTATGAATTTCAATCGTTCATTATCAGTCAATTCTCTCAGCAAAAAGCATATGATTACGATCCACTAAAGTTAGACAATGAATTTACACATACATTGCACACACATCTGGTACTACACTGTCAAAACAATTAGGAGATACTGCGAATTCGGTATGAAACAACCATATAATCAATTAGCTTTTTAATAAAAAAAAAAAAATCAATTAAAAAGGAAAATACATTTACAAACTTTGGAATACACAAAAGTTTTCTGTGATGTCAAAATTTATTCATTTCTGATAAATGAAAAGAGACGTACAGCATTCCTTATGTAGGAGGAGATTAGAAACATCGGATATGAGCTGAATGCTTTATAGCAGTGAATACGATGTCTCAACAACATAACTTAGCAAAATCGGTAGCCTGAAGGGCCACCGGTCGTTTACAGGCGGGCTAAATGCAAACCGTTGTAGCAGAAGCCTTTGGAGTATCCTAAAGTATCATTTCTAGACTATGGAATTGGTTTTTGGAAACCGTAAATGTTAGCCGAAGACCAAGACAAGATCGCAGGCATGAAGCAACACAAAATGAGCACTGATATTTCACACTAATGGCCAGAGGAAACCGCGGTACGAACACCACTCTTTTGCAATAGCACCTTCTAAGGGTTACTGGCACCAGAGTTTCAACTTTAGCTGTTCGAAATCGACTCCACGGTGTCGTTTTTTATATTCGCAGACCTATGGTTTATGCATTTTTAACAGCAAGATACTATGCTGCTCATAGAAGTTGGGCACAAGAGTATCTCAGATGGAGACAAAATGAATGGAGCAATGTTCCCTTCTCAGACAAATCCCACTTTAGTGTACAGCCTGACAATAAGCTGCTTATCGTTTGGAAAAACGTGGCAATCGGGATAACCCCATATTTGTGAGTGAAGTTTTGATTTAAAGGAGGTGGAGTGATGGTCTGGGCTGGTACCTCTATGTCCGTACCAACCTGTACATCATCAGAAATGGATCTCAGACAGCTCATCGATGTAGGAATGAGATCCACATACATTTTATGGTCACTTACGCTGAAGCAATCTGAGATAAATTCATCCTGATGGATCATAATGCCACTTCCCATCGTTCGGCTAGTAAACAACTTCCTTTTCAACAAAGGAATCCTTTGAATGGATTGGCGAACATGTTCTTCATACATGAACCCAATTGAACATGTTTCGGTCAGTCTAAGAAAAAGGGTTGCTGGTCGCCTCAAAAAACAAATCAGCAGCTGTAAACTGCTCTTCTGCAGGAGGGGGAGGGAGAGAATTCCCCGGTCTCTTCTTGTTAACCTCATTGACTCCATGCTGCACAGGTGTGTAACATTGCTTTTGGTCAGGGGAAACCACACCCCTTATTAAAACTCATTTTTATATGAGAAATTGCTTTAGTTTTTATGGCGTATAAATGTACATTTTTTGATTTCCAACAAAAAGCATGAATAAAATTTAACTATTCCTTGTTCCATGGGTAATTTTCTTTCTGATAGCTTACAACACCTATGGATCAAACATCAGCTAACGAGTCATTCCACATGAAATCACCCAATTTTATATTAAGTGGTTGCTCTATCATTTTGTCAATTTTTTATATTTTCACCATAGATGGTCTTGCTAGTGACTCGCTCAAAGCTATATTTGAAATTTCTTTATCTGCCACAATTTGGATTTACACCCATTTCTCTTTACAGTGACAAGCAAAAACGACAGTTTACAAGGGTTTTGAAAAAAGGCTACTATGTGGTTTCTATCACAGATAGCATGTTCTGGTTTCCACTGCCTTAAAGTAGAGATCCTGACCTTTTAAAAAACGTATATGTATGTAGGATGAAGTCTTGTTAACTGAGACAAATGAGCTTAAATATAGCCCTCATAATGAAAAATTTTGCCGATTTTAAAGATCTGTAAAACCAAAAGGGCTTGAAACTACAGAATGAAATATTTTTTTCAAGTACTACAATTAAAAGTCTCCATCCAGCCATGGTGTAAAAAATCCTGAGTAGTAAGCCCTTCTGGTCGATTTTGAGCTCAGAAATTGGAGAAATTCCAAAATTTGTGAATTTCAAGGTCAAACATCTCAAAAGGGGGACCTGCCAAAAATCAGAACTTTTGGCCATGGCTATTCTTCCTTGTACTTAGTAAAACCTGTGAAATTCATTTTGGGAATCACGTTAGAGAATTCATTCATGTTAACAAATGTCTAAAAATGATAAAGTGAAAACTTGATAAAAGTAGACTTAAAATGGCCTCATTTTCATTATTTTATAATCTAAAAATTTTATAAGGGTAAAAAGAAGTTAAGATAGGAATTTTGCATAATAGAGTTTGTTTTTTTAAATCCATATGTAGTGGATGGAAAACAAAAACTAAAAAAATAAGTAAAAATAAAATTAAAAACCAAAAGGGAAAATAAAACTAAAACCAAAAGTGAAAATGTCAGAAAAAAACTAAAACAAAAGGTGAAAGTGAAAATCAACACCAAAAATCAAACCAAAAGTTGCAGCCAGCTAATCAGTGTGTTGTGAACTCTCAGAGAGTAAGCATGTGCACTGAAAATGCTTGTGACATTTAGTAGTTTTGAAAAATATTATGAGGTAATCATGGAATGTTCAGTAGGTTATGTTGAAGAGAGTTGTCAAAATGATTCTTATAGAAAGTCATCATTAGATTTAGTAAGTGATTCAGAACTTTTCTTCTGGGGAAAAGAGTTGAACTTTAAGAAATAAATAGCATTTG
>QLNU02012703.1:0-10566 GCA_006491805.2 Dysdera silvatica | reverse complement strand
TACCCGGCACCAATTTGTTTGCTCATGCAGATGACTTGAGCATCCTCGTCTCTGACGAGGATTCTGTTAATGAAATTTTTCGTATGATGAATACATTTGGTAAAGCATCAGGAGCCGCCCTCAACAATATGAAGACAGAGATTCTTCCCCTGAGGGATGGTTTTACTCTATCACCAAATATGGCCGCTTTTTGGGTAACATCAACGAAAATTGGAGGAGTCATTTTTGACGCAAAAGGCGTACCTTGCCTTGCTTTTTGGTTTTACGGCTCAAAGACTACAGTGGTCATGCTGCGCCGGGACCTACTGTTTTCCGAGGAATCCGAACCTCTTAAGGCCTAGGGAACCAAACCCCGGACTACAGTGAGCAGTGTGATCTTTATGAGATCTCTGAGTAAGCGTTCTTTTTGCACTGCTGGGAGTCGAACCCGGATTAGCGGCGCACTAGGAGAACGCGTTACCACACTGCGCCACCGCAGGGCCGCAAAGGCGTAAGCCCGAAGAATACTAAAAAAGTCTTGGAGAAAGTAAAAAGGAAAATTGAAAAAGTCAAATTACGGAATCTTGACCAGAGTGAAAAAATTAAGTTTATTTGGTCTGTTCTTGTACCAATAGCTACCTACGTTTTTTCCATCTCCGTTGTTACAAAACACTTCGTCAGATTATTTGCTAGGTCCATCTTTACGTACTGGTGGCAGAGCAAATCTGAAAGAATAGCGAGACAAACTCTTCATTTACCGAAAGGGGGCAAATATTGCTGTATTCAAGGTATTTTGTACCCCAAATTTGGGAGTAAAGTGTAGTACTGATCATTTCTGCTTCAAAAGAATACTCTAGCAATTATTCCTTAAAGCGTCCCTCCCACCCCCTGCCAATGATGATCAATTTTCTTACGAAGTACTCGTTGTTCGCGAAAGTCACATTACGAACCGCATGGTTTGAATCCAAATTTGTTCGCTATGCTTGTGTTGTGAGAAGAATAGTAGTAATAAAAATGAAACAAACACATGCTTCATATTGAGGAAAAACGAATTCCATTAGATCGTTTTAAGCCTTCGTTTTAGGTCTGAAAATATAAATAAATCATAGTTTGCGATCATTTCAGTCAAAAACTTTACAAGTTGGCAGGTATGAAACAGGTAAAATTAGTGATGAAGTTCTACTATCTTTGTGGGTGAGTAATAGCGAAGGGACCGTGACTACGGGTATTACGCTAGCAATAGGCCCGGGTCTAATTAGCCACCATGAAACAAAAATTATCGTAGAGCGAGAGATATACTCAAAATTCGAAAGACGAACTTTTTTTGTTTGTATTGCGCATACACCAGATGGAGAAAAAGATCCCCAGAGATGTCACTGGCGTTTTCTTTCCTTTTCTATTGTCTAAACATGCCGTACGTTAAACGGAATGTTTGACGATAATTTTTTTCGTTTAGTAATTAAATTTCGCCAAAACCATTAACTGTGTGCAAACCTTAGTGAAAAAAATGAAAATGAATGAAAAAGGACGAAATAGTCGTCAGCACCCGTAAAAAGTTGCCACTTTGCCGAAAATAGTAGCTTTTTGACTGTTTTTCATAGTCGCCTAAGGTCAAAAATAGTAGCAAATAGTCGCATTTTAGTCGCCCATGGCAACCCTGTTCTGGCAAAATTTGGGGCCTTTTGAAGTGGGCCCATGCGCGTTGCACAAGTTTCCTCCATAGTGGCTACGCCACTGGGTCTTATATTAATTTTTTCTCCAAAAGACACATTAGTGCTTATTTTTAGGGGATGTCTTATTTTTTCATGAACAACAACCTACATTTTTTTCATTTATTCATAGTACGAAATAGCTGTAATCTATTTGCACTTTTAGTTACTAACAGTTAATACCACATTGGTTTGATATCTTTACTTCTCACCAATGGCATACGAAAGGGCACGCAAGCTCTCCGCAATGGATATCTTAATATTTAAATATTTGTTCATAGATGGCGCCACACAAATTACATTTTAAATCCAATTTTCTGAAACGAACGTTCTACTTCAAGTTGTACTATAACTTTGCCTTTTTCGTTACAGGAATAAATTATATAGCTCACGTTCATTTTATTCTTGTAAGTACATAAGTGAAAATTTTATTTTAAAAACGTTCATAAAATTTACCTAAGGTATGCTATTTATAATTCGTACCTATAGATGGCGCGACAAGCGAAGGCAATCTGTGTATACTTTTTACGATAAGCGTTTTACCATGGCCGAACCTGTCCCCACTACGGCCTTGCACGCTGTTGTAGAAAAACAAAGGAACCGCATAGCGCATTTTTATTTACAATCAGTACGCACGCACCAACAGGTGGGGCAGGGTTATTTTTCGTCATCAGTCTAGGAGGAGGAGGACTGAAAGGTACGTTTCGCCACCCCCACGCACTATTGAAATTTTAACTTAAAAAATATCATTAAACATTACCAGTGCTGTTTCAAAGCTGAAAACACTTTGGATTCTAATTTCATTTTCTGTCAATAGATGTCGGCACCATACCGCCAACACTACTGCTTTGACAGTGGTCTCTAGCGGACCTACGGTTTTAAAAAATTAGTGTCTCTTTACCTGTACATTTTCCTTTCAGTCTTCGTGAAACTATCGATCTCAAAACGTGGTGCTCTGCGAATCAGTAAAATTGAAAATCGTTCAAATGGTTATTGTTTTTTTATTCATTTTAACTACTTAACTGATTAACATCTAATTAATATTTCGTAACTGTTGAGCTTCGTGGCAATAATGGCGCCACCAATCTGTCGCAGTAAAAAATATCTCGCCCCCACTCCCCAAACGGTAGCATGTCCCTGACAACAAGTTTTAATCTTCACGTAATTGAAATATAAACATGTAGTTAATTCAAAATTACAAAACATGGGATTTTATTGATTTTTAATACACTTTGAAAAGAAAGATATCCATGAACCATATTCACAGAATGACAATACAGTATAGCAAAAATTCAGAATTACACATGAACGTATACGCACAGAAAAATTTATACAAATCTTATTAAAACTAATGCACATTTTTATTTTTTAAAATAAATTATTTCGTTATTTTTTGTAAAAACATTTACAAATTATGTTAGTACAAGATCTTCGCATCAATTTTTTCCATCAAGGTGTCAACAATTTGTATTTTTTTTTCAAGTCCCGAATTAATTCTTCTTGATCTGCAGGTACGGGTCCTTCACCTCGAATATCCCATCTTTGTTCTAACATAGCACAAAGATTCGTTTCAGTCAATCCCAGAATAGGAAGGTGACTCAACAAAGATTCCCAAGGAACCTTAAATTTCATAGCCTAAAAATAAAAAAAAGTACATCTGAAAACTCTATCTCACAGTTAGACTTCGAAACTTCCATAAAAAATGTCTAGATTTTCACAATGATTCAGATTCCGACTTCGACAAAAGTTTCTTTACAATATTTTAGACTTTATTTACAAAACTTCAACAAACACAATTATGAATTAAGAAGTTTTCCGTAGAAGTGGGAAATATCAAAAGGCCATAAATAATTTCTTTTAAACAAATTTCTGTACGCTTTACCTACCTCACAGCGTTTTTTAATTTAATGAAACAAAAACATTTTTTAAAATGGTAAAACAAACTTTGAAAAAAACAAAACAACAACAACAACACCCACCACCAACCCGCTTTGCATGCTTTGTAAACGGAAAAAAAATAAATTTAAATGACCAATTTTTCGTTTCAGACATCGAATTCTTGGAGATTCTTATATGCATGTCACAGATGTTTGACGTAGCGAACCTCTACCCAAATTAAGAAAAAGTCTAAATTTAAAAAAATTATAAACTGTATTTTTGGTTCGAACTAAGAAATATTTGAATAGCAAGTAAAAGAAGTTTGAAATAATTTTCAGTTATACTTCCAATTTCCACGGACTTCTTCTGAAGTAAGAGTCAAGGTTTGTATTTTACGACGCAAGGATAGCAAAAGTCATGCTGCGAAAAAGATTAATGGAAGTAAGCGTATATGCAAGCATCATCACCCAATTTTCTATTTGGATATCGATGTTTTTTAATAAACATATTGTAAATATAGAAAATATTGATTACATTAATTTTTAGTAGGGGACATCATACGACTCACAACACAGTAACAGTGTTGCCACGAATATGGTAACACCGCCGATTAAGAAAACTATAGCGCCATCTATATAACATATAAATTTTATTTATTATCAATATATTTGTAATAATTAAAACATATGAAATATTTGGAATCGTTATTAATTCTTCTAAAGTAATACAAATCAATTAATAATATACACATATATGTATATATATATAGCTACCGTTTAATCCTATAGGAAAGTTTAGTATTAATACTGCTGGTAAGGAACTCCAAGCATACTTACCTGGCGCTGGGAAGTCGTTGATCATCGAGGACGACTCCCCAAGTTGAGGCCTTCCATTGCACTTTGGGAGGTTGAAGCTTGCTACCTCCGCAAATTGCGGTTGCTTGGGGTGCACAATTTTTGGTAGCGGGGACTGCGCTTGCGCGTTCCCTAATATTTTATATGAAAGGATATCGAATTTTAGTTTGCTTAGCTTAAACGTACTTGAATGCGCCATTTTTAGGCCGTGGTTTAAATCTGGTTTAAAACATAAAAAATGGTTTGTGGTGGAGGGAGATAATCAATTTAGACAGGAATGATGAAGACTAAAGTGTACTGCAGAAAAGCTACTTTATGAATTGAAAGAGTTCTTTGGTAAAATGTAAACGATTAAAAAGATAGTCGTAAGCCCAACAGTTGCCTTTGCAACTAGTGGTGATTTTACCACAGGATAAGTGGACTGATTTCAATATTAGTAAATTTTCGAGAGCGAAAAAATTACAAAGGTGCGGTGGATTTTTTTTTTTTAATAACACTATCTGTATTAAAGTCTCAGAAAAGTTGGTTACATATCAAAATTCAGCACAATTTCTCTACATATGTCGGACTACATATTTAAAAAAAAGGAGAGGCAAATAGGTCCATTTTTACTTTTGTGAAAACATCGCAACTGCTAAAGGTGAAAACAAAAAATGGGAAATGAATGCAGCGCTTAGGAATGTTTAAGGCTACGACAATAACCAATCCTTTTGTAGAAAGACTGATTTCTTGTTTAAAAAATAAATAAATGAGATATACTATATGGAAAAACAGATCAAATGAGTGAGCAATTTTATCAGTCGAATCGGATATATTGGAATTAATTTCCTTTGACACTGTTGTTAAAATTTTTGTAGAAAACAAATGTAAATGGCAATATTTCTAAGTACCCATGGTTTATCCAAGAATACATTTAACTGTGATAATTTACTTAAAGTTTTAAGAGATGTATAATCCGTCATGTTTAAACAAACATTGACAGTTCCATTAAACATTCGAATAAGCGGGGTATTTTGGGAAACAGACCAACAGCTACACATATACTTAAATCTCTTAGTGCACACACAATAAACATGAAATAGTATCAAAAGCATAATATTATGCAAACAAAATTACTATAATATAAGTAGTTTCATGAAGACTTTCGAAGCACATTTTAAATTGTAAACAGATTTTGAGTTCAAAACTGTGAACAGTTCCCCGGTTCCTCGTCTATCTGTGTGCCATTGAGCATTTTTGTTGCTCTCTATGATCGTTATTATGACTACAAGGAAGTTACGAAATCGTCATATCGATAACGACCTGGACGTGATTTTCAATTACATTCGTCGGCATTAAATAAGAAAAGTTTTCGAGAAAAAAGTATTGGCAATATTAATTTCATAACCTGGTCAAAATGGTGGGGGATCCAAATGGCATCACTGTGTTTGTTGTATTATATTCATTATTGCAACAGAGTATTCTGGTTTTGACTTTTCAACAACGACAACAACAGATTCTGGTAATTGTAACAGTTTGTGATATCAAAAGGCGTTCTAATTATTGTGCTTATTATCTATTGCACTCACAATTAATATGGAATCAGATATTTAGTTACTAAAACTTTCAACTTGACATGTGGTAAATAGATATGCCATATTCGTAACCAATCGGACGTGACCTTCAATTTTTGATTGCCCTGCAGTCAAGTAAGCTGTTGGCAAGATTTTTGGCAAGATTATTTTTTATTATCCAGTCATAACGCTTTTGACTTTAGATTTATGAAAAATGATTGAGAAACTTGCACCCAGCCTATGAAATTGGTAAGAGTATCATTTAAGCCCTTTTCATTTTGGAAGTCGGACCATGAATTGTGATTTGGTCAAGTTGAGTTATAGTTCATTATGTCAGAAATACCAAATGAGGTGACCAAATTCTATTTAGTTCCTCCGCTGTTGACACAACAGCACTTGCCTGTGCTCCAGACTTGGTCCATTATCCTCCAAAGAAAGAAATATATATAATACCTTAAAAACCTGTACAACAGAACAACGTCTATAGTCACAAATTTCAAAGCTACAGTCTTTATTACAGGACATCACGGAATTTGACTTTCAGAGTTATTGTTGAATATCATCGTCTTGTCAATAGCATCATTTCAATTTTGAAAATCTTAACAATTTTTGAGGATTAATGTGTTGGTCGATATTCACATTTAGCTGGTTTTAATTAACATTAATTCGCAACTCTCCAATTCTCAAGTAACTCGGTAGGTTTTCAGCATTAACCATACACATCATTATTGCATACAGACAGACAGAAAAATCATAAACAATAATGAGTTAAATATCTATTGAAACCCGATAATAATGCTTAATATTAAATAGAAAATAAACTACGAAATAATTTCCCAAAATTAAAATACATTATTTTATAATTTTTTAAATACACTAAATCAAGATTTATATGCATTTCTTTACATAAAATTTAAGGACCCCTCACGCACACACAACAAATGAATTAAAGAGATAATCTATGCAAGAAACTTTACTCTTATAATATCATTTTAAGGAATAAATAAAAGTATGTTAGGATGCATTATAATTAAACACAATCTAAGAAGTAACATAATCAAGGAACAAGTTTGAGAATGAAAAGCAATTCTTTAAAAGTGATCAAGTAGTTAATACAATTCTGTTATAAACTTGCTTGACGTTTCCAGATTTTGCAGACCAAATCTTAACCGATTTCCAGTCGCTAATTACAGTAAATTAAACACAGTGCATTAAAAGTTACAAGACCATAAAATTCATCGGCACAAACCCCAAAGTTATTTATAACTCAATTGCAGTGAATTTACAAATCCAAAAACTATATTAAAAAAATGCATTTCCTTACACTAAAAACCTGCACGAACTAAAATTTTTCATTCAGCTATTTTTGATTTCATTATAAAAGAATTTAACTACATAATCGCAAAGCTGATACTTCATTTTTTATTCCATTAAAGTGTGTATGATTATATACAGGGTGATTCAAAAGTCAGTCCCCCCCTCCTGTTAATTTTTTGGTGGGTTCAGGCAGATAAACGTCATTTTGGGAAAGTTGCTTCTTGAAAAGGAACTAACCTTTGCCATGTGTCGTGACTCGCCCCCAACACCAGGGAGCGCCCCACGGGGACAACTCAAAAATTTCAAATGGCAACCTTCATCAAGTAATCCCTTGTTTTGAAGGTTTCGTTGAGAAAAAAATAATGACGTTTATAGTATGGCGCTGCGACGCCCATAGCATCAACAACGTGTCAGCAAAGTTCAAAGTCGAACTTTATTCTCCTGGCTTTTACTCACGCTAGTCAGGTCGTAGGCAAATGACGAAAACTGTAGAATGTAAAGCAATGTGTGTTCTGTCAGAGAAATTTTCAGATTTCGTGTTAGCCCAATGGGAAAAGTTTCAAGGATCGCTTAAAAATATCAATATTCTAATCCTCAAAAACTCAAAAATATTTCCATACAACAGTAGTTGTTTGAAATAAAAATATTTCCAGAGCAACAATAGTTGTTTAAAATCACACCCGCGCCCTCACAAAAAGTATTCTTTTTTATACGAACACACTTTGAAGAAAAAAATTGGCGCAGTATAGCCCAGATGCTCTTGCGCCATAAAAAAGCCAAACAATCACTTTGAAGAAATGACTCATCCACTCAGTCACTGAACGGATATCATTCTTTTTCAACATAACAAGTTTCCAAGAAGGTGGATTGGCCGTCGTGGATTTGTGGAATGGCCACCTCGTACCCCAGATATGACACACTCGGATTTTTTCCTTTGGGGTCATTTGAAATCAATAGTTTACGAACCTCCACCTGAAAATATAAATGTGCTGCTCCAAAGAATATGGAATGAGTGCCATAAAATTACTCCACATACTTTTCAAAAAGTCAGAGAAAGCTTTGAAGCCCGGTTTTATGACTGCCAAGAAGTGCAAGGCCTTTAGTTTGAGCAGCTATTTCATTGAAAGGTAACTTCTTTCCTTTCTTTTTTTCTATTTTTTTTATTTTTTAATATTTTACTGCTTTCTTTTTTTAATATTTTCATTTGAGTTTTTGACGGTTAGGCTATTGATATTTTAAGCGATCCGTGAAATTTTCCCCATTGGGTTAACACGAAATCTAAAATTTTTTCTGATAGAACACATATTGCTTTACATTTTACAGTTTTCATCATTTGCCTACGGCCTTACTAACTTGAGCAAAAGCCAGCAGAATAAAGGTAGATTTTGAACTTTGTAGACACGTCGTTGGTACTATGGGCATCGTAGCGCCATACCGTAAACGTCATTATTTTTTTCTCAATGAGACCTTCAAAACAAGGTATTACTCGATGAGGGTTGCCATTTGAAATTTTCAAGTTGCCCCCTGGTGCTGGGGGTGAGTCGTGACACAAGGCAAAAGTTAGTTCCTTTTCAACAAGCAGCTTTCCCAAAAGGACGTTTACCTGCCTGAACCCACCAAAAAAATTAACAGGGGGGGCTGACACTGAATCACCCTGTATAAGGGAAGGAGACTAGTATGATAAATGTATAAATACATATGGCAATAATTTTATATAAATGATACTAGTTTTGATGCAAAAGGATAATTTTTTGAAGAAGTTTAGTCAAAAGTACAAGTTTTCAAAATTTTCAGTATGTAATGTGGTACGAAAAGCACAGTTCAGGAAAATTATTTTAATAAGCTATTTATTATAACAATGAATTTCAAATTTTTCTGACTTTGGCCTTTGTATTTCAAGTTTCCCTGATTTTTTCTGGTTTTCTAGATCTATAGACACCCTGTTAACACTAAACAAGATAATACAAATAGACTAGAGACAATAATTAAAATTAGCAGCTTTTAAATTAATTAAATATAATTTTAATTCAACATATAAAATCCATTTAAAATTCGAATCTTTCTCGCTTGATGAGATCGAACTTTGTGGCAGATACGATCCCAACTTCAGATTTTGGAGATGGCTGGCTTTTAAAAAAAGTTTAGCTTTTAAAAAAAGTTTAGCAAAAGATTGCCAGAGGGCGCTATGGTAGCCGTTTTGTTCCTTCTATTAGAAACACGGTCAGCCGAAAATCTCGCATTTTCATCACGAAATTCTAAAAAATGCCACCAAGGGTACACCTCCACCAAATTGAATCTCTCTCCATCGGCGTCGGTGGAATTGAACCTTGCAGACCGCGCGATCTCAGTTCCAAAATTTTGGGTGATAGACCAGTTTTTTAAACAAAGTGCCTCCAGGAAAAAGTTTATTTCCATTACAATTTTTTATTTTTACCATATAATTCCGTCGATCAGTCCTCCTTCGGAAAAAACGCCCCTCCTCCCCACCAAACAAGCAGTTTTGTCATTAAATGAAATTGATTTATAAAAATGTCATTATTTCATCTTATAATGCGCAGAAGGGAATCATAAACCCCCACCCCCAGCGGCATAGCGTGGGTTGCCAGCGCCTGGGGGGCAAGTTAAGTATTTCGCCCGCGAAAACACGTTATCAATCCCTTCCACCAGTCCAGTATTAAAATTTTACGTCTTTAAGGATTTGGCGCCCTCCGCACACTACAGCACTGACTCCATATTCCGAGATTTTCGTCGTAAGAGGGTTTTTTTTTTTGGTGGGGTGGCTAGCTTAAGTTAGAAATCTTGATAGGATATCTTGCACTTTCAAATGACTTTCCTGCGTATACACATACGCGCACAGAAAAAATCTCTCTTAACGAATATCTAATTATGAAAAATATATATAGTGGAACTTTTCTACACGGCCACCTCTCAAAACGGTCAATTTCGAGTAACTAGACAGGTAAAGGGGTTGACTCATTAGTAGAAGCACCATTGTGCTTATCAATAAAGAAAGCTTTGATATTTCGTGCAAAATTTCCCCTTCATTTAACAATGGCGAGAGGGATGCTTTTATGGGACTTGTTTCTGATCCTTACAAAAAAAAAAGCTCCCCCTTATCACTATATTATGTCTGTAATCTAGTAACACAATAGAAAACGAAAGTACATTCATTTTCAATGCATTGTGGATATTGTGAAATTTTAAATTTAACAGTTTTGAAAAAAAAAATTATCGGAACCCCTGTTCCGCCGCTACCCCTCAGAACGGCCAGTTTTC
>QLNU02012702.1:3015-32356 GCA_006491805.2 Dysdera silvatica | reverse complement strand
TTGTTTAATTTAACCTGCGTATGTTAAGGTATTATTACCCTCCGCAGGGATAACACAATTGCCAAATATGGTCAACACAAGAAAGCCTCCGGGGCGAGAATTTTGTGAGTTTTCGTGGGGGAAATTTATTATACTATAATTTTTGCCACCCACGTTTTAATTACAGCTCAAACTAGAGCTTATGTAATTTTGGAGAAAAAGAGACGCTTTCCCCATCCCTAAACGGAGGGACCCTGGTTCGAATCCAGGATGGGGAAAGCGTCTCTTTTTCTCCAAAATTAATAAGCTCTAGTTTGAGCTGTAATTAATACGTGGGTGGCAAAAATTATTGTATAATTAATCTGCGTAGTGTTCGATTTATTTAAATACATCAAGGTTATGTTTAAAATATCAATACGAATCTATTTTGTGTATTTAAAGCAGGGTTAGCAAGCTTCTGCCAAGGAGGTTAAAACCACTGGTTATAGTTGGCATGGCAGAAAACAGTTTCTGGCAGAAAAGTGGCAACAACCAGCAGAAACCCAGAAAATAATTATTTTGTGCATTAAAAAATTATCAAAGCATCCCAAATTGCAAAAGAAAATGCATTTTAAAGTAAAATAGGTTTAGTTACAATGTTTATAGTATTTATTCAAAGGCCACATCATAGCAAATTCATTAGCATTTAAGTTCAGGCTGATCCCCGCAATGACGCAGTCTATAGCAAATGAGCAGTTCTGCTGCTCTTTCATAATTCAAACAATTTTTTAATTTATTATGAATAAATGAATATATATCATATTAAAATAAATAATAAATTTGTTTGAGAAATTGAGCTAGCATTTTGTTTGCAATGATTTCTTCTATACCTAGACCTGGTACCCTATAAGATATTTAAAAAAAAAAAAAAAAAAAAGTGGTTCATTGGTTGTAATACAGCTTATCCGATTGGTCATAAACCAGTGAGGCTTTTTTCCTACAGCCAGTCTGTCAGTGGTGTTACTTTATATTTTACAGCCAAAAGTCTAATGAGGCTTCGATTACTTGGCTACTATAAAAGTGGGACGCGGCTTGAAAAAGCTTGGGAACCACTGCCCCAGGAAATGTCTTGCCCTCATTTTTTTGTTTTTCCTTATGTGAATTTTCGAGGGAGAACATTGAAAGGTTTTCCTGTGGGTGCTTAAGGAGCTGCTACAGTGGCTGGATGAATGAATACAAATATATTTTAATGGCTATGAAACATCCGTAAATTTTTCTAAATCGACACCAGAAAATAAAACCCTTCCAGGCTTGGCTTGTGAACAATCTGAGGAAAAGAATAACAATTCCAGAAATAGCAGAGCTTGTGGGAGGGCGTATCTACATGTCTTTTATGCAAACAACATCCTATCTGGCAAGACCGTAGCCAGGATTTAATTTTTGGGTGGGTTAAAATTTTTTTCAGCATGTATCGATACAATCAAAGCATGCAAGGCCGTAGCCAAGTCCCATTAAAAATTTAGTTTCGGGGGCCGGTCCCTAAGATCCCTCCCTTTGGACACGGGCATGCTATCTGGTTTTTCTGCTGCAGGTATTTTTACGTACAATAATGTCTACACTGATGCAGACTTTGAGGCTGCAAGTGCAACTGATATCCCACAGGTGTGTGTCGCTGACATCCCAACAGCTGAACAACCCAGTCCTATTCAATTTCAACAATTTACTGAAGCCGATGGATCAAGGCCTATTACAGAGGAACCATAACCAAGCTGCTCTTATTTACATACACCTTCACTGAATATCTATGTAGGCCTACACATAGTAGAAAAAATATCATCCAACTGAATGTATAACAAGAAGAGAAAAAGTAAAAAACTTCGAAGTATTAACTGATACACCAGTTAAGGAAAGAATAGAAAAGGAAAATTTAGAAAGATTACAAAAGAAAAATCAGTCTAAAAAGAAAAATCTTCAAAAGATTTCAAATCAAAGAACGAAAGGAAAATTAATAGAACAATTTGGCAAAATATTTACTTAGAAAATGAAGAATGGAAAGAATCAGAAAGTGATAGCAGTTTTGAGGTAGAGAATGAAGATGGTGATACAATCGATACAGGAAAATTTATGTTACTACTTGAAGTATGTGAGAAAAAAGAAGACAATTTTCAGCTATTATGTTGCCAAAGTGATAGAAAAAAGTGAAATTGACCATGAAATGAAGCACACGAGAAGACTTTTGCAAGGATACAATTTTGTTTTTGATGATGAGGTAACATATTCAGCTCTTCATAGTGACTCCGATGAAATGAAAAAGCTGAAACTTGTATGTCATGGAGGAACAGAACGGATATTGAGACGATTATCGTTTCCCATGGACTTGAAATATTACGCTAAGCTGATACAAAAACTTTTAGACCATAAGTAGCGTAGGTATTGTTTTGGTTGTTTAAAATAGTGTTCAATTACCTTATTTTAGTCATTTGAACGTTTTTGATTGTTATAATTTGCAAACTATTTTCCGCTACTTAAACTGTTAACCAAACCCCATAGAAATTATGAGAATGACAGTTTTACAATATATCATCATACAAATACCTGTTTATTTTTGTGTCCCATTGTATCCAGGTCAGGTGTACAGTGGGACGAATTACACACCATATTTTATAAAGAAAAATTTGATGAAAAAAATAACAATGCAAGTTAAAAGTAGTACTATTGTATGACATATTCGTTGAATTTCTAATATTACAAACGTAAAAAATATTACCAAATAAACATAGGCATAAATTGGGTGTTAAATGTAGCAAACTGGGTGGAGGGGGAGGGGTAAATAACCCAAAATTGTATGGGAAAAAGTATAATTTTGCCTTTTTTCTAAAAAAAATAGGGAGCAAGTACCCCCGCCAGATTATGCCTATGCAAATAAGCAAAGGTTGTTCCACTACACCCCACCCTCTCCTAGTCAAAAGCAGGAGAGGAGCGAGGTTGATTTTGAACCTGGGCGGCCTGGCCGGATTGCTTTTTGGTGCCTCCCTGTGGAGAAAACAGGAGATTTTCACAGATGCACAGTGAGCCATATACCCTATAAAAGTGTGCAAAAGAGTCTGAAATAACTTCTCTAAAAATTTGTCTCCTTTTAAAGAGATTTTTGATTGACTTGATTCTTTGCAATGCAAATTTCCCAGACTCTTCGACTCATAAAAAAGTTCCCAGACTTTTCCAGATCAGTAGCAGAGCCGAATTTAGGATACAAGGTGCCCTGGGTAAAATGATTTTTGGCGCCCCGTTTATTGCTGTGACTAGGGAGCTAACAACCTTCCTTCTAAGTATTGAGGTATACGGTTCAGCCCCCTAGAAAAAAGTTAGTCCTCTAGACTTCAAAACTAGTTATACGCCCTTTCCCATGTATTAGGAGAAATAAAATTCAATTGTTCCGCCCCCTCAAATGCAACCAAAAATCACGGAGGATAGGAAAGGGACAACAGTTAAGATTAGTTTACCTTATGTGCATTATTATAAGATATAATAACGATATTTTTATAAATAATGTAAACGATGGGTTTTTTTTGGATACTGGGAGAGGGGGCATGGGCGGATGATGAACAAAATTTCAGGAAGGGAGGAAGCAAAGCTTGAAAATTTCATTTGTATGTTTAGTTTTAAGTATATATATTTGAAAATAATTATTTTTAATGTAAAATTATTCTCCGGAGGGACGCATGTCCCCTGCATGGATCCAGCCCTGGAGGATAGTAATTGTTTCACCCAGTTTTTCAGAATTAGGAAAAAAGGGTGAAGGGCGCCTTCTCGGGGAGAGCTGATCGACAGAATTCTACGGTAAATAATTTGCAATTATAAAAAAAAACAAAAACAACCCTGCAGCCTCTTGCACCTTTAGAAATTTTGCACACTGGGTAAGTGCCCAACGTGCCCATTTGTAAATCCGGCACTGATCAGTAGACACCCTGTCTATATGACACTATATGGTAATTTTTTGAAGACTAATAATGTTTTAGATGTCGTACAGCGAGAATTATCTAAATCAGTGATGGCCAAATTCAGTCTGCTAATTCATTTTGAATGACCGGAATTTTACTGTTATTCAATTAAATGACACACAAAATCATTTTCAAAGAATAAATTGTACTATTTCAATGTATAATTGAGGATGTAATCATTGCCATCTGAATAGGGTCGTAATCAATACTTTTGAATTTTTAGTACTGAACACTAAAAAACACGAGTGAAACTGCAGAACACGAAAACCCACTTCTTCGTCTATCCTCTTGAAAGCATAGGAAATCACAATAGATCGTGTTGTGATGTCACATGACATGCATCTATATGATGTGGTGAAAACTGGTGTGAGATGCCATTTTATTTTTTCTTCATACTCGTAGTGTCCGAATGTTTCATTTTTATGGATTATATTTTTTTTATAGACTGAGTGGGCCATGAGAAAGGGTTTAATTATGTGTCAGTATGAGGGTCCGAAATGAGAACTTGTTTTTCGCACGCGAGAAACGAGTTCTGAAAGACGCTCTACCCTCTACTGCAATGGAACAAGCTGTCTGCTAACGGGACTGGACGCCAACTCACCGCGAACGAACTATACGTTATCATGTTTATTATGATGGCCATATGGCCACTGCAGAGGCTCCTGACAGCATAAAATCTAGAAAAATTACTTTGTAAGTTCTAATATTATAAAACAAGCGGCTTTGTTCGTTGAGATAGCTTTTCATTAATTCGTTATAATTATAATAATTAGAGTAATAATAAATTACAATGATTCGTATTTTATTTAACTAATTTTTATCCCCTATTTTCAATTTAACTTCATTATCTATTCTTTATTTTTACCTACAGCGTTTAGACCAGTAAAGGACTTTATGCTTTATGAAGGACTTAATGCTAAACCCCAGCAAATTTTTTTATTGCTGTGTTATGTCACGATATTTTTAAGAGCTGCTAACACCATAAGCACGGCTCTGGAGGAGGATTAAAGGTGACATTACATATGAATACTATGTTTTGTCACCAACTTGTCTCTAAAATGATGCTATATTCTTAAAACGGAGGGAAAGTTTTGTGAAGCGTTAAAAATACATGCATGTGCATGATAGTTGTATGGCAGTGCCATAGCGTCCGTTCGTGCTGGTTTGTGAGTTGTAGCGATAGGATGAGCGACCACTTAAATGTTTTTATTATGTAAAAGATTGGTATTGATAGTGCGTTTGGGATGGAGAGGAGATATAGGAGGAAGAGGTTAGAGGGCTATACTACACGTGTGTCCATGTCCCCTGTGCGATTTGGCATGGCAACCCTGCCGCGGCAACCTCCTTCGCGGATTACATCATTATGTGCTTACCGCCTATTATAACCTTTTCAAATTTTTTTAATGAACAAAACTTCTGTCTTTAAGCGTCTGATTTTTTATTGCCTTTGGAGTCATTTCCTCCACTTCGTCTTTGTGACGCCGCCTCCACATATACTCTGCGGAGTATGAGTCAAACAGCTTTTCAGCGCCGACATTGGGATGCTCCACGCTCCCTCCCCATACCTTCTGAGAAGTAGGAGTCCAACAGCTTTTCATCGTCGACATTGCGATACTCCACATTCCCACCATCTCTCCTACACCTTTTTTCCCTCCACATATTTAACCTCTTCCTCCTATACCCCCTTTCCATCCCAAACATACCATCAATTTCAATCTGTTAAAAAAAATAAAAACATTTAAACAGTCGTTCATCCTATCATTACAACTCGCACACCGCCACCGGCACGAGCAGATGCTATGACACTACAACACAACTACCACACGCATGCACACTTTTTCAACGTTTCACAAAACTTTTCCTCCATTTTAAGAGTATAGCATCAGTTTTGGAGACAAGTTGGCGACAAAACAGGGGATTCATCTGTAGTGTCACCTGTTAGAGGTATGGACGGGAAAAGGGGGGAGAGGAGATGAGGGGTAATGTGGAGTATCACAATGTCGGCGATGAAAAGCTATTGGACTCGTACTTCGCAAATCCGCGTTGACTAGCTGTTGGACTTATACTCCGCAGAGTATATGTGGAGGTGGTGTCACAAAGAGGAAGTGGAGGAAATGGTTCAAAGAGACATAAAAGATCAGACGCTTAAAGACAGATGTAAGTTTTTTTTTGTTAAAAAAATCTGAAAAGAGTATAATAAGCAGTAAACAGTATAACAGGTAATTACTCCTTAAAAAAATCGATTAGGATTATATTAGCCATCAGGAAAGGAGCGCGTGACGACGTAATCCGGGAAGGAGGTTGCCGCGGCAGGATTGCCACGCCTTGGCGACAAATTGCACAGGGGACACGCGTGTAGTAAGTACTGCCGGATTAAAAAAAAACGGCGTGAACAACATGGCGGTTAGTGACTACCAATGCCTGAAACATCCCATCGCACGGAATAGGTACTCATTTTTTATTTTTTTAAAATTGGGAGGAGGAGGGAAAAAAAAAACCACACGAGAACGGCGTAAACAACATGGCAGCTAACGGTGCCAATTACCAGTGTTGTCAGTTTTGGATATACGGACTGAAATCGAGTGGGTTGCGTGTTCTGCAGTAGCAACAAAAAACGATTATAATAAATTTGTAAATCCGTCTTTATGATATCAACGTTTATAAATTAGCGCCTCTTGTCTCAATTAATTTTAATTAGCTATCACTCACCTCTAGAGATATCACATTACCTGAAAATCTTGAAACATGGAAGTTTATTATCCTGAAAGCACGTTTTCTTTGCCCGCTCACTAATTTTAAGCGAACACGCAACTTTGTGCTACTGTTGTTGCCAAACGCCAACGAGATTTTTAAAAACAAACACGGCGATATTTCAAGGGGAAGTAAAAAAGCAAGGGAAAATAAGGGTAAAGCTATTAGGAAGGGACGTAACAGATATAAAAGGACATAAATTTATTATTAACGAAATATGTTTACATGCATTATACAGATTTGCATATATATGTATTTTTTTTTATATATTTTCTAAAATCATAAAGAAGTTTTACTGTAATGGTATGGCAACACGGCTTATGCCCACAGTTGTCTTTAAATATTGTTTACATGTGTTCGTGTGTACATACATGGGGTTTCACGTACTGGTTTGAATTTAATTTTTGACCGTGATAGCTTTGCTTCTTTGTAATAATGACGCCCGAGAGCAAAGTAGACTCCTTACTGGAAGAGGTTATGGTAGGTTTTTCCAAAAACTAATTTTAATGCATATAAGGCCGGTACTAAACGCTTTCTACAAGATTCTTCAAATTTCTTATTCTTCTGAGGAATTTTGTTAATATGCTTATGATACTAAACATCTAAGGAGACTAATATATTTAGCACTAATAAATAAATTTCTTAACAAATTTTGCAATGAAGACGTATAAAATATATTATAATTTCCCTTATTCTTACTATAGAGATGATTAAGATGTAGACCTCGGGGAAAACCGCATGATGTACACAGGATTTATATGTATATATCTAATGAATATCTAATTTTAACATATTTTTAATGTCAAAAGCAATTTTAACTGTCCTGTACAATTTAAAACAAAATTTTACAATTTATTTTGAGAAAAAACACTTTGTAGGAAGGCTCATCCCCCCCTAGCCTGTTTATGGCACTGGATGCACATGCATATAAAGATCCACATTTAAATTTTTGGGTAAAGAATATGTAATACAGAAAATAAATAGTTCAGCCAGTGAATATCTAATTTATTACATCTCCATAACACAGTGGTTACTTTCATACAGGGCCAGATTTAGTGTATGAAGCGCCTTGGGTACAACAATTTTTGGCGCTCCCCTCCATTGGCGTAACTAGGGAGGGCTAACCCCCTTAGAAAATTTCAACTAAGCATTAAGGTTTAGCCCCCTTAGTAATTACTATTATTATTTTATTCATTAATTTTTCTGTGTGATAGGCCCTATAGTATAGGGGATTGAAAAATCGGTGCTAGTACAGATACTGTCCCATTTCGTTTTTTAGTGGGACGTGTTTCCAACACACTTGGCAACTTTGTCCTGGCTTGCCGCCATGTTGCTTACCTCTCAATACAGGCTCCGCCCCTTTCCTTCCTCCATCCTACTCCCAGCCTTCATCCCTACCCTCTCTCTCTTCACTCCTACCCTTCTTTTAGCTCTCTCTCCTTCACGCCTACCCCTTTAACCTCATGTTCTTTCTCCTTCCCCTCCCAACCCTTATTTTTTTGGCTGTCTCTTCCTACTCCCCCTACCCCTCTAATCCCTTTCTCCTGTTCCCTTTCCACTCCCAACCTCCATCCCCTTCGCCTCTTAACCTTTCCCACTGGTGGCTTTCCCCTCTTTTCCTCCATCTCTTCCCCTCCCCCTGCTCCTTTTTCTCAGTGCAGCGAACAAAATAAAAATGGTATACTAACTTTTATTCCTTTTATACGTCGGATAACTTCGCCTCTTTAACTACACAGTCATCCACGTTAGGCCTAGCGCACCTTGCAAAACGGGCCCTTCTACTCCAAACCAAATAAACCTTCTCCCACAAACCAATCCAACAATATTCCTCTTCCCTTTCAACCGCAATTGAAGAAAAAAATCCATATTGAAACGTTTCTACGTCTTCCCAATCACTGCAATACTTCCATAAACGTCTTACCACCGCCACAGAAAAAGACCGTATGATGCTCCACCCAGTGTGACATCACACATCACATATTAAAATCGCTGATGTCAAAACCCTGCCTACAGCGACTTCCCTTCACATTTCTAGGGGAAAATTGACATTGTGGGACAGTATCTGTACTACCACCGAAAAATCCCTTGAAATGTGAGGAGCCAAAAAAAGCACCGCAATCTAATTTTACGAAAGAAAATAAACACTAATAAGATCGTACTATGTACAAGAATATTCAATTTAAACACACTTTATGCATTGCGTTTATGTCCTTTGACATGCCTCACAGCTTTATTAGAATTAAAGTTCTTTAAGTAAGGTCCATTCAAATTTATCATCAACGAATTTTGCAAACTGTACTACTTCCACAATCTGTTTCTTAATTTATTTTTTATCAGGTTCATGTGAGAAAATCCTCTCGCACATGATTTCTCATGGAAACCTGTATAACAGCTACAATCTTGAATAGAGAATTTAAATTTGGAAATCTTTCATGGCTTCAGTTTTTCCCAGCAATTGTTCAATATTAAAATTTTTTTCAACTGTTTTTAGATCAAAATACTCTGTTAGAAGATCATCAAGAAATTCTTCTTTGTCTTATCTTTATAACTTAGAAATTTTCTATAATGTAAGCCTAAAGTTTTTATTTTACTTTCTCGATAATTAACTAAATCTGTGTCATCCAGATATTGAGGTGTGTCAAATACGCCAACGGCATCAGTAATCGTTGAAGTTTCTAAGAATCTTTCATTAAACAATTGAATACTCTCTTCCGGCATATTTTGCTTGTCATTTTCAAGAGCATTTATATCAATTTTTGTAAGAAGTATCACTTTGAATTTCCCATCTAAAGTTGTGTTAAATACAACTAATTATTAATTTTAATTAATTAAGGTGGATTGCTTGCTCATATTTCAAGTCAAGTGGTCTTAAAAAGACAAGATTTAGCTTGAAATAAGGTATATTGGCAATAACAGATACAAACGTCTAGAGAAAGGCCGAGAGCCACCAGGTTCCGCCTTCTGTGCATATGCATGGACTTTGTAAATGCAAGAACATTGCCGCTAAATTAACAGTAATGCCGAAACACACTATAAATTAGCTAGATCTACTAGCGTCTTGTGAGAGGAGGAGCCTTTTCCTGTTGCAGTTCTGCGCATGCACGTGGACAGTAGCCAAGCGAAAACAGTAATGTCAGTAAATTCTAGCACAGACTTCTATACATAGTATTATGTAAACTATCAAGATCACTATACCTTTTAATTATCATTATATCACTATGTTCATTTTTTCAATTTAATTTTACCATTCACATTCCATAAATATATCCATTCTTTTTCATTTTCCATGCTTGATAAAACAATCCCTTCTTAAAAGGGCATAGCTGCCCCTATTTTAAAGCCCTTTTGTCTCCCAAGTACTACTATGCAAGCCCTGATTATATTTCCAGAAGACTTTTACCTTATCCTTTTTTGTTGACGAACAGACGTCAAATCCACGTACATGTGCAGAAGTCGGAGATCGGCAACTCCCGTCCTGTCTCCAGACGCATGTGTAGTGAATGACCTTGAGCGGCCGCCTCTGCTTTTAGAAAACTGAGTCAACCCACACCAAAAACGAGATAAACAAAACATTTCCCCGTGAGCATTAGGAAGAAACAAATTCTCTCATTCTCCTTCCTTTCCTCACCCCTTTTTCTCACCTTGCAGACGGGGAAAAAAAACATCACTCAGAGGGAAAAACATTAATAATGTCACCCAGTATTTTTCAAACCCTGTTATAGTATACCATCCATAAGTTCTAAGCTATCCGTTGTAGATACAGTAAGTTTGTCGCTACATGTTCAATACGTTAAAGAAAACATTTTTTTACATTTGTTCTTTCCCTTTTATATAAGCTCTTATAATTATTGCCAAAAGTTGAAACTTCTTGGGGAGGGGGGGTCCTTTTTATGGTTTTGCGCAAGGGTCCAAAATTTGTAGTTATACCACTGAATACAATGATGAAATTTCTAAACATTTATCAATCGCTTTTATGGGCTCTAGGTCAGAAAGATAGTATGCAGCCATCTCATGTTCAATCCATAAATCATGAGCTTGTCTTCGTAGTTCATTTACCTTCGATATTCAGGTTTATCCATAATGAAAACTTCTCGGATACTTATAAATAAACAAGATTAAAATAGTGCATAAACTTTGATAACACCAGGTTCTTACTGGGCCTCATAATCACAGGGGTCTAGGCCCAGGCCTACTTGGCCTGCACGCAAATCCAGCGCTGCGCCCACCTGAATAAAAAAAACATAGGAACAGAAAAGGTTTCCTACTCGCCAGCTGCAAAAATCTAGCCGCCAATTGCAACTGGGCCATCAGATTCGTCGAACCATGGTTATGATATGCTGTATCAGAATCTACAGTTTTCCCATGAAATCAAATCTCAGATTGTGGATCTGTAGGGAAAAGGAAAATTCCAGAAAAAATTAACAGCTGTTGTTGACTACATAACAGTGTTGCCAGCAGTCTTGGTTGCGGTTTGATGATGACTTGCAAGGTTTTAGCTTATACATATTTTGGCATTTTTTTTTTTTTAACATTTATGCACCCACCAGTGGCATAGTATGACTTCAAAAATGGGCTATTTCTAATTGTCCACCACTATCCCTCCCTTAAATATATATATGCAGTGAAACCTTTCTAAAACTGAACCTTCACAAGGCAGAAACTTGCTGAAAACGGAATTTTTTTGTGGTCTCTTCAAAAGTCAATGGTAGGTAACATTAGCTGAAACGGAAAATATCTAATGCGGAAATGGAAAGCATTATTTAGTTCCGTCAAAGAGAAAAACCTGCATAAAATGGAAAATCTCTAGTATGAAGAAAATTTTCTTAGTGGAAAAAGGAAAGAGGGTTGTAATACAATGCAAATAGCAAAGTGGGGGATGACAAACAAAAGACATTTTTCTCTTTATAGATAGAGAATGCCCGTACCCAACCACCATTTTGTACACCACCCCTACTTAAATAAAAACATTCATTGTTAGCCGGAATGAAATGTCACTCATGCCGATTTTATTAATTCATGGGTAAATTCATAGCAAGGTGTAGTACAAGTGGTCATCCACTGTCAGGTCCATCCATAGAAGCACCCTAAGTACCTATTTGTATTGGAAAATACTTCTCAAAGAAACTTAGTTTGTTCTTGAAGATCGCAAATTCAAATAAAGAACTTTCTGAAAGCTAACAAAGAATTAAACTGGGAAGAGTGAAAGCCCTATTCTTTTCTTTTTCCATCAAGGAGCAATGAATCTGGAAGCTGATAAAATGTTCATAATCAATCTGTTTGCTTGGTATCTAGAAAACATGTTAGGGTAGGAGTTATACGTACATCATAGCAAAGGCAGATCCAGAAATCTTTCGGTGGGGGTGCGATTTGTTCCGATTTCTTTTTTTAACCAAGTGTTCAGTACTTTCCATTTAATTTTCCATGATATAATTTTTGCTCAAAGAGCGGGGGGAAGACGATCTCCCTATTGCTCCCCTTGGATCCATCAGCGCTCCCTAGTATACTTACATTACGTTTAAAACTTCATCAACCAAACAATTCAAAAATAATAAACATGATCAATGATTCAATATGCAAAATTCAAACATTTATTGTAAAACAAAATTTAATCAAAATAAATAAAAAAAACAAACTTCTTTACCGAATGACGAACCAAAGACCAAATAAGCACGTTTTGATACACCTAGTCTGGTAACCGTACCACATCATTTTTAATCGTTCCATCTAATGATGAACGATTTAAAAACCTGTCACCTTTTGTAATCGATAAAACCATTAAAAGCGTAGCTGGAACGGTTAAAAATATAAAACGGCTCAAATCACGCGATTTACTTATAGAAACTGCCACACTGGGTCAAACAACATCCCTTCTACAATGCACAAATTTTCTTTCAATTCCTGTACAGGTCAGTCCTCATAAAACTTTAAATAGCTCTCAAGGTGTAGTATCAGAGATGGATTTGATTGATGTCGATGAGGAAGACCTTGTTACCGAACTTGCAGACCAGGGAATCACTGCCGCAAGGCACATTACAATAAAAAAGGATGGCAATATCATCAAAACAAAACACGTAATTCTTTCTTTCAATAGACCTAAAATCACTAGCACCATCAAAGCAGGTTACCTGATCTGTAAAGTCCGTGAATACATCACTAACCCAACTAGATGCTTTAACTGTCAAAAATTTGGCCATTCCAAGATCTCTTGCAGAGGTAAACTAACTTGTGTTAAATGTGGAACCCACGACCACGATGACAACAACTGCTCAAACACTTCTCCTAAATGCGCAAATTGTAAGGGTGAACATCCATCATGTGCAAAATCGTGCCCTAAATGGAGTGAGGCGAAACGCATTCTTGAAATTAAGGTCACTAACAATATCAGCTATACTGAAGCTAAAAATCAGTTTAACGTTAACAAACCACCCAATAGCCTTAATTTTGCAGCAGCTGTCCAAACAAATAAACAACCCTCAATGGTGAGTGTTGCAGTCCAGACACTCCCTCAAAATAGTAGTTGTACAGCTAACTCTGTTCAAACCAGCACACCAATAAAAACCAACTTCATAAAACGTACTTCCTCGGAAGCAAATAGACTCAGCAAACCAAAGATGAAAATAAATTTAAAAACCCAAAGTTCTTCAAAAAAACAAATTAGGTTGGCCAACTTCCGATCGGCACCAAACTTCAAACACCTTTCAGCCAAGGACTTTTTAAAAGAGTCCAAACAGAAAAGCAAAAAAATTAAAGAAGCCGAAAATGACATCACTGATTATGCATCTGATATTGAAATTTCTAATGCCATTTCCCGTCTCCAGGAAGATGGGATAGATACCTCTCTTACTCACAATGAAGACACACAAATTAATAGGACCAAGAGTCCTATCCACTTCCCTTAATGGCGCGTTCTTCCATTCTCCAATGGAATTGCCGCGGTTTCCAAGTTAACATTGATGATATTAAACACTTTATTCACACTTACTCACCTATCTGTGTTGCTCTCCAAGAAACCTTCTTAACTCCTAGCCGTGATCCCATACTTCGGAACCATGTTATATTCCGTAAAGATAATGAAGTTGGTGACAGGGCTTGTGGAGGGGTTGCCCTCATAGTCCCCAATAGTATTCAAGCTTCTGCTCTCCAACTCAACACAACACTACAAGCTACTGCAATTCGCATGTATACTCATGCATCCCTTACCATCTGCTCAATATATTTGCCACCAAACGAGCCCATTAATTTTAACCAGCTCTCTCTTTTGATTACACAACTTCCACCTCCTTTCCTCCTCTTGGGTGATTTTAATAGCCATAATCAGCTTTAGGGGTGTAATAATACAAATTCTCGTGGCAGAATAATAGAAAACCTTTTAATTAGTCACAATTTAACATGTCTTAACAATGGCTCTTACACATACTGCCATCCTGCATCATGCAGCTTTTCAACCATTGACCTCTCCATTTGTTCACCTAATGTCATACCAAATTTTTCTTTTGATGTTTTGGATAACCACTTCGGTAATGATCATTTCCCAATCATCTTAATCGATAATCGGAACTCTCCATGTACCACCACTAGACTTCCAAGATGGAAAATTGAAAGAGCAGACTGGGACAGTTTCTGTATAAATGCCATACTTACGGAAAATTTGGTCTTACAAGGAAATATCAACGAAGTCACATTATCTGTTACACAGACAATAATGCAAGCAGCCCATCAAGCAATACCTAAAACATCCACCGAGTTACCCAAATTTCCAAAACCATGGTGGAACTCTGATTGTAGCGTTGCTTATAAAGAACAAAAAAAGGCTTGGAATAGATTTAGACGGTACCCAACAAACGATAATTTTATTGTTCAAAAAAGCAAGAGCAAAATGTAGACGTATCAGACGGGAAGCAAAAAGGGAGTCCTGGAAACAGTATGTGTCTAGCATTAAATCTTCCACAAATCCAAAAATCATTTGGAATAAAATAAAAAAAATTAATGGAAACGATACGTCTTATCCAACCTCCACCCTCAATAGCAATGGGATTGTTGCAAACAATCTTCCAGATATTGCAAACCTACTGGGAAAAATTATCTCCCAAACATCCAGCAATAATACCTATGATCCAAATTTTCATGTAATTAAAAACAGGATTGAAAAAATCCCACTCAAATTTCACTCCAGAACAAATGAGCCTTGTAATTCTCCTTTTACAATGTATGAACTCATGAGTGCTTTGCAAACTTCAAGAAATAGTGCTCCTGGTCATGATAACATCCATTACTCCATGCTTAGACACTTGTCTCAAAGGTCAAAGGAAAATCTACTTTGCCTGTACAATAGAATCTGGACACAACATTGCTTTCAGATTCTTAGCGAAGAGCAATTACTATCCCTTTCCCAAAACCAGGTAAAGACCCAAAAAATCCAACTACCTATCGACCAATAGCATTAACAAGCTGTCTATGCAAATTAATGGAGAGGATGGTAAATCAGGGTCTTATGTATTTCTTGGAATCCAATAACTGCATAATGACTTCTCAAAATGGCTTCCGCCGCATACGCTCTACTACAGATAACCTTCTTCTGCTTGAAACAAGGATCCGAGAAGCATTTGTCAAATGAGAACATCTAGTCTCTATTTTCTTTGACATAGAGAAAGCCTATGATAGAACTTGGCGTCATTGAATACTTTGTGACCTTCAGGAATGTGGGTGGCCTCAAAGGAAACATGGCATTTTTTATTCAAAATTTTCTCACTGATCGTACTTTCCAAGTTCGTCTTGGATCGGTTCTTTCTGATCTTTACAACCAAGAACAGGGTGTTCCTCAGGGCAGTGTCTTGAGTGCTACACTCTTCATTCTAAGGCTCAATAACATCATCAAAAAGGTCCCACACACACTGTACAAACATCACTTTATGTTGACGATCTCCAAATCTCTTGTCAATCCCGTGACATGAGCAGGCTAGAAAGGCAGTTGCAAATTGCCCTCAATAACATCACTAACTGGACAAATGAAAATGGCTTTACTTTCTCATTTAAGAAAACAGTTTGTGTCCATTTTTGTCGGAGGAGAGGCTTACATCCGGGACCAGAACTCTTTCTGGGAAATCATCGTATTCCAGTTGTTCAAAAGGCAAAATTTCTTGGTGTGTTATTTGACCATAAACTTACCTTCAAGCCACACATTCAGTCTCTTAAAAACAAATCCATAAAGCCCTTAATATCTTCAGAGTACTCTCCCATACATCCTGGGGAGCAGACCGTTATTCAATGCTTCGTCTGTATCGTGCTCTCATCCGCTCCAAACTGGATTATGGCTCTGTCATTTACGCCTCCGCTCGACGAACCGTCTTAAAGCTCTTGACCCTATACACCATCAGGGTCTCAGACTGTGTACTGGTGCATTCCGTACCTCACCAATTTTAAGTCTTTATGTGGAAGCCAGCAAACTATCTTTAACATCAAGGCGTATGCAGCTGTTTCTTAACTATTATACGAAACTTAAATCGCTGCCCACTCACCCTCTTAGGGATGTCGTTTTCGAACCTCGCTCCATCTTACTTTTTAATGCTCGCCTTTCATTCATCCCTTCCTTTGGTATTCGGATGGATAAACTAACCAGAGAATTATGTATAGATTGTCGGAGTATTGCTCCTACACATACTCATTTATCACCGCCATGGGTCATACCTGCCGTGGACATCCATTGGGATCTGGTTAACCACAGCAAAAGCACTACACCTAATGCTTTTTACCAGCAGTTATTCTCTGAATTTCGGGATCGTTTTCATGACTTCAATTTCATTTTTACAGATGGGTCCAAAACTGAAACAAACGTGGGTTCTGCATTTGTCATTAACAACAGTGCCATTGCAGAAAAAATCCCCCTATCATGCTCCATTTTCACAGCAGAACTTTATGCCATTTCCATGGCTCTTACATATATTTCAACTCATAGCTTAACTCATTGTATCATCTGTACCGATTCTCAGAGCTCTTTAAAAGCACTGGAATCCTTTAAATATTCACCTCATCCTATTTTATCCAAAATCCATTCACAACTGCAACACCTGCATGATCACTCTAATATTAAATTCTGTTGGATCCCTGCTCACATTGGTATCACAGGGAATGAGGCTGCTGATGCAGCTGCGAGGGCAGCGGACTCGCCACTTGCTTCTAGCCAATTTCTTCCTTTCTCTGACCTGAAACCAATTATCAAGACCCACCCAACTGCAAAATGCCTAAAGAATGGGATCATCGCCAATAACAAATCACATCATATTAAACATACAATTGGTAACTGGCCCTCCTCATACCGTAAAAATCGGAAAGAGGAGGTTCTCCTTGCGATATTTCGCATGGGGTATACCCATCTCACCCATAGACATCTGTTGGAAGGAAAACCAGCACCAATTTGCCAAATGTGCAATGAACCCATAAGTGTTTTACACATTTTGACTCAATGCCCCTATCATAGACTTGCTCGCACTCTTACTTTTAACTCTTCATCACTGTCTGACATTTTAAATGACCATGCTGACCATACGCATACGCATGTTTTTAAATTTTTAAAAAGTACTGGTTTTTACTACAGTCTTTGATTTTACCATGTTTGGCGCAGTATAGCCCAGATGCTCTTGCGCCATAAAAAAGCCAAACAAACAATCAAAAACTAAATTGTAAGCAAATTACCATAAATTTTTTGTGTGTAATAATACAGTTAATGTATCAAAGAATTGCATACTGTGAGTGAATATTAAAGGTTGAATACTTGATACGTCAGCACATTTCTCATTTTAATCCTGATATAAAATGGACTGATTGAAAATTGAGAGTGAGGATGTTTATATACTTTATTGTTACAATTTAAGCTTATGTAATATACTTTTTGTATGGAATAGGCATGTGCAGTTAACGTGGAAATTCATATTATGTTGATCGTAATTACTAACAAAATAAGGCAAAAATTAAAATTAATAAATATAAAATGCAGTGATAAAATAAATATTTTTATCAAAAGGAAAATAAATGTAGCTTTAAAGTTCACAACGTAAGACAAAGGAAAAAAAAATGGCATAGGCAGTCATCTCTTATCACTGAATTTAACTACTTATGTATGTATTTAGCATGTAACCTCCCTAAGGCAGAAACCTGCATACTGCGGAAAATTTTTCCACTCCCATGAGTTTCTGTCTTAGACAGGTTTCACTGTATATATCATCATGATGATGATAACATATTTATGAATCATGGCTTTTATTTGGATGGAGTGGGGGGAGTTGAACGATTGGAGATGGTCCATTTTTGTTGTCACATTACTGGTATGATAATCACATTACTTGCATAATGTTACATTACTGGTATCCAAATACTTGTTTTTTAGAGCTTGAGTATGTGACAGTGAATTTTCTTAGCTGTTACAAGTCAAAATAAGTTCTAGTAGTCTATGATCCTCAAAACCGGGTGTGTAAGATATATTCATAGTAATTAATTCCACCACAACTTCCTTAATTATTTATGGTGACTAATTTAAATTAATTACTAAATGTTGATTGATTTTTTGTTTTGCAGATGGCAGAGGAAATAGAAATTGCCTTTATTGGTTATATAATTCATTCATTGGAGAGGCAACAAATGAAAGTAAATGGTTTTCAAGAGAAATTGAAACAGGTCTTTTCAATGCTGTCCGAGGTAGGTATCCAACTGGTGTGAAGTTACTTCAGTAATAGTGCAGAGTTTGCAACCCTTGACAACTGGTCAAAGAGGCATCTGCGATTTTGGAAAGCTATTTCAAGCCACCTTTTTTTTTATCACAACACTTTTCGTGTATCGGTGGATGCCTAGTGGGAAGAGGGACCTCCCCATACATCCCTTCTGTGTTTTGGCATTGAACCTCAGTAAAGTATTCTCCTAAATCAGCAATTCTTTCAAAAGTATCGGGTAAAAACAGTGATCATTAAAAAAAAAAAATCGCTGGAATTGTATTAATATCATTAATTAATTAAAATGGCTTTGTATTTACAGTGGATGCTGGACACACCAAAATATTGAGAAATATAAATTTGTCACGGAAACAAGGGAATAACGTGAAGGGTTGCGAACCATATACTAGAGCCACTATCTCTAACAAACAAGTTTAAAATAATATTGCTTGTAAAATTTGGTTTGAAAATAAAATTAACTTTGTTAAAAACAGTTGCCTTCTCTTTCTTTCCTTGAATTTTGTGTCACATGCGGTATCTTCTGAGCCATGCAATGGTGCAACTAGAAAGTAATTGTTCAAATGGTACTTCACATGTGGGAATAACTTGTTAACAATTCAGTTTGTACCAATTACAGTCACATGAGTTATTTACATGACATTTATTTCTACTTAGCCTTACAGTTGCAAAGAGGTCATCGTGTGTTTTTCCGTTATGTCATTCATCAAGGTTTAATTTGAATGATACCACAGGACATTCGCCATTTTTTCTGCTCACTGCACTACAACGTTTGGTTGTCTTGACAATGAAAGTTTTGATTTCTCGGAAAATCGTATATCTTGTTTGTAGCATGACTTTCGTTGTTTTCGCATCATAAAATAAACAATTTCTCCCAACTGGACATTACATTCTAGTGGAATCAGCAATTGTTTTTATTTTTTTTTAATTTAGGATGAGATGCAGCTTGCTCTACGCCATTACATCAAATGTGCGAGTGTTCAAACACAATCAAAGTTACTGCTGTCTTTACTTGAGTATGGCGTCGCTAATAACCTGTTTCCTCATAGGTAATTCTTTTATTTATTAAACCATGGAAATGTCTTTTAAAATTAGAAATGTTTGACATTTTTTCCAGATATTTATTATAATTCTGTTAGAAGGACTCCAATTTTAGTATTACTTCACGAGACACTTAACCCTGGCGACTTTCCCAATATGGCAAGCATGCATGCATTTTGCGTATCTGTGACACTGGAAAAATTATGATCGACTCTAGTGCAGTCCAAACAAATAAAAAATCGGAAAAAGGGGCTGCAAGGATCTCTACACTGTGTTTCGAGCTTCTTGCTCCTCCCAAAATATTTTCCGGATCCAACTTTGAACATGACTACAGCTATACTTGTACCGTAAAGCATGAACAAATTTATATGCTGTACGGAAAGGTGGAGCATACTCAGAAATATCACAAGACACATTATCAAACAAGTCTTTTTAGACATCTTGCTGTGCCTCACTTCAGCCCCTTGCACTTCCAATGCATTTCCTCTCTAGCAATGCAACAAGAACTCCACTGTTACTCAAAATGCAATAAGAGGTTTTTGTTTGTAGTTCCGATTTATATGTGATAACTCCGATGTTACATATAATATAATGGTGCTGTATTGAGTGTAGTAATTTCTATGCTCTGTAGCTGTAATGGTGTCGAGCTCATGCCATTATACTAACCTCTATTTTCAATGATTTAGTTGCGTATGCGCCATTTCTTTTTTCCACCCTTGTCCAAGATTGTCTGGTTCCCCTAGTGAACAGGTTCGGATTTCTCGGAAAAGTGCAGGTCTCTATGCAGCATAACCCTAGCCATTCTTGCATTGTAAATTGTAAACTAAATTGTGTATACATTTTATTATATTTGAAGGTATGGTACAGCAGTTGCATATGTACAAATAGCATATTTTTGAATTTTCAGAGTGGTTTGCGATTTGTTGTTAAGGTGCGAGAATCTGGTATACACCAATGCAGATTTCTGGCATAACTGCTTTGAACTTATTGGAAAACTGTTGCCTGGTGTCGATTATAAGGTGAGATAGAATCTGTATTTATGTGTCGCGTGAAATTTCATGTCCCCATTCCTTATCAGGTTGGGTTGGTATGCACAGTGTTAACTGTTGTTAACACACACTTTTGTTGATTCAAATGATTTTAAATAAATTTGATAAATGTTGATTTTTAGCTGACTTTCATTCATTCATTAATATCTGTAAACTTTTTACATGTACAAGTGTTCAAACACATTTCTTAGGTAATGTTGCAAATTTTATTTTATATATAATTTTCTTTGTTCAGATTTCTCGGAAAACTATGCGTTTTTGTGCATTATGATCTGCATTAACATTTCACTGTAAACATAAGATACAAAACAAATACCAATTTTTGACATTTTTTTTTATGTGTATTGGTTTTGTGTCATTGAGTTTCGCATAGAGCTGGATGAAATATTTGCAGGCACATTTGTACGGATGTGCTAAATCATTTACTGAATGGCTCAACAAATGAGTTTGCCAGCCGAAAACGACCAGACTCTGTCAATGATTTCGCATACTTCTAATTTGAATCCTACATGTATCCAATCAGCAAGAAATGTATAAAGAACATCCAGTTTTATCCTATGTTATCGGTTGCTGAAGTGAATTTCATCGTAAATTTTCCATAACCCTCGTTCCATGGTTCTAATGCATCTTGATCCAGAAATTCATGTTACATTAACATAGTCACACTGTTCACCATAGTCTGGGCTTTGGTTCCCTTGGCCTTAAGTTGTTCAGATTCCTCGGAAAATTTTAGGTCCAGAGGTTCGGATCCTGTAGAAAACAGTGGGTTGCGGCACACTATGACCACTGTAGTTCTTGAGTCGTAAAACCACAAAACAAAACAAAAACCAACCTATATTAATGAAGATGTTCTTTACTATCAGCTGTGCTGCTAGATGGTGAAATTTTGACAATTTCGAGAATATATGTATTTTTTTCGCTTATTCATGTGTTTAAAAAAGAAGGGGAGGGGAAGTTAAACGTTTTTTCTGTTTGGAAAATGATGCAAAGAGACCCTATTTGACATATTAGAAATGAGAAGAGGAAGGCTACTTGCATGCTTGTAGTTATAAAGGAGAAAGAACATTCTAAACCAGAGTGGAATTAAGAACGACAGAGAGAGAGAGAGAGAAAGAAAGGGAGAGATTGGAATTGTTGAACCACTTCCTTTGAATATGTCATACAAGACCGTAACCAGGATTTAATTTGGGCGTGGGGATTAAAAATTTGTACAGCATGCATCTATATAATCCTGGCATGAAGGTTGGCAGCCAGGTCATTGGGGAATTTAGTTTTGGGGGGACTGGTCCCTAAAAGTCCCCCCTCTCTGGATACGATGCATAATAGCATAGTTCTGTAACAATATTAAATTTTTAATGTTTATCTTCACGTACATTTAGTGAAATTTTTTTTGAAGTTTGGCTCAAGTTGGACTTTCTGGACTATGTTTCGGTTAAGCATGTGTGCTTAAATGTGTAAACCTCATAAAATAATGTAAACAGAAATACCCATTTTCAAATGGGTTATTAAATAATACTAATGTAAATAATAATAATACTGTTTGTTGGTACACAAGAGTCCTAAAATATTATTCTTCGACAGAATAGATTACAAGGGAATTCTGTGTTTAACACCAAACCATTTGCAGACATTGGATTTGAGTCCCAGTGTATGAACATGTTGCTAATTGGAGTTCCCTTTAAGCTGGTTGTCCCATTTTTGATCATTCAGTGTATGGTCCGTATGTACGGCCTTACCTTGTTTGGCACAGAAGGGCAATTGCTGTCCTTGTGCTATAAAAGTACGGCCAACCAATTTAATATATCCCCTTGGGATTTAAAAACTGAAAGCTCAATGTGAACAGGGAAAAGAAAATGCATTAGTTTATAATACATAAAAAGTATTTTCATGGTTTTTATGTTACTTCACATCTAAGGATAAATTTTATCTGCTTTATGGTGCCACGGGAAAAACATAATTTTTTTTCTTTCTCAAAATGCTTTGATATAGGGTGTTCGAGATTTGCTGAAGACCATTTTAGACAAAGCTCAGTCTATTCCAGCTGCTAGCAATGTAGCTGTCATGCATCCAGTCCGTGCAGTGCAGAAAGTGAGAGCATTCTTGTTTCATAAATGAATGTTTTTTTGTATTATTTAAAAAGATTTTCCATGTGTCTGGAGAATCAGGGTATTGATTTAAATCTATCTAAGAGAAGTCGAGAGGAGAGGAGGTGGGCTTTTTAGTCAAGCGCCGCTTCTGTTTGACCGCTAAATCTTCCGCAAATACGAAGCCATTTTCCCCACAACTGAAGTTCAGTTGAAATTTGCTTGTGATTGGTCAGGGAAGTTCACCGAAGCAGTAAGGGAAAAACCTGGGAAAGTCAGGGAATTTCATTGAAATAGTAAGGGAAAAACTCTTGGAAAGTCAGGGAATTTTACTGAAACAGTAAGGGAAAAACCTGCAAAGTCAGGGATTTTTTTTTCTCCAATGTCAGTGGGAACCTTGTTTAAATGTCGTGGGAAGATTACTGTGTATTAAATGTGCATTAGGTGTTATGTAAGATATTATTACCCTTCTCAGGGATAACACAATTGCCAAATAATGGTCAACACACAAAGCCACCAAGGCGAGTTTTTTGTGAGTTTTAGTGGTGGAATTTATTATACAATAATTTTCAACACTCACATATAAAAGAAGGGAAATAATATCTTATATACGTATATATGTTGAAAGAGAGCATTGTTTCCATCCTCGATCTTCTAGTAGTTTATTCCGGGCTAAACGGAGGGACCCTGGTTCGAATCCAGGATGAGGACAGCATCTCTTTTTCTCCTAAACAAAAAACAAAAAAAAACCAACACTCCAGTTTGAGCGTATTTATATGTGGGTGTTGAAAATAATCATATAATTACGTGTTACGCCGAATAACGTGAATCACTTTTTGGTTTCTTCTATCATGTAAATACATATTTAAAGGAACGACCTGTTTGACATTCTAAGAACTGAGACAATTCAACTTTTGTGACATGGCATGTAATATAGGGTTTTCCAGCATACATAAATTTCATTTTTATCTAGCATACATGTAAATATGGCATCCTGTATAATAACTGTATAAGGTTTTTAATTTATTTATATTATCTTTAGGTGTTAGAAACCATATTTGACAGGAATACATGTTTGCTCCCCAGCTATTTGATTCTTGATGAAGTCAAGAAGAAAATGCCTCCTAAGGGTGGATATCCCCACTGGGTACGTAAATCTGTACCATACCTACTATTTCGCATGAATCTTATGTCAGCTTTACGTATTTCTTGTGTTTTTACAGTTACAAGAAGTTAGAAGTTTTTAAACAATTTTTGAATGTCAATTTATGTAAAAAGATTATATGAAGGGGAAGGGCAATCAAACAAAAGAAATTATCTTAGACACTGCATTTTATTAAAACCCCGATAAGCTTTCATATTTTTTAGAACGTTACAGAAGATCAGGAAAAAGAAAACAACCTCCACTTGACGATGTGTTTTAAGTCAGCAAACAAGAATTATCTTGTATTTGCGCGATGACAACCTTTGCCTCTCGACATGGTTTTACTAACTTTAAAGCGTATTAAATCGGGATTTACCAACTTCTCCACTGTCAGAAATATTTGCAAAAAGTCTACTTTTTTGCACAATTTTGACTAGTACAAAACTTGATAGAATCTATTGGTCAACAAATACATTACTTTATCATATAATTTTTTTCAAATGCTTCTGAATTGACTATTATAATTATTACAACACAAATCACATAACTTTTTATTTTACTTTTAGGATTTAATTCTAAGAAATTTGACTTCATTTTTTTTTTTTCGATTTTGTAGAAGTTTTCAAAACTTATTTCTGCATTTATCGACAGTTTCAAACCTACCGCACAAATGGTATCAGTTGCAGGTAATGGCTTATATGTATATATTTTTTCTTGAACTGGTGATTTCATATATTTTGTGCATTTTTTTAGTCTATAAGTTCATGTCCTCATGTTTTGCAAGTAAATGCAATTGTATCTCAATGATGATTAGCTGTCAATTATATCTTGACGAATTGCTAGTCAAATGATCAGTGGTTCAGTTTCTGGTTGGAATATTCAAATAAGTTACGTTAAACTATTCATAAGCTAAGGAGGAGTTATTTGTAAACTACAAAGAAGCTATTTATGAGCTACAAAGGAGCTATAAGCTGCGAAAGGAGTCGTGAAGTAGCTAATCAAAAGCTAGGAAGAGTTGCTGATTGAAAGCTAGCCAAGAGTCAGTTGTAGGAAGCGGTTGAGCTAGTTATCTACTTTAATCAGCCCATTTTCTAATCTTGGGGTTTATAACCCAGACCTTAACCTCAGTTCTCCCATTTTCTGAAATCATCTGATGGTGAGACATGTAGTTGAATGGTAAGAAAATCGGTTTCAGAAATATTCCCAATTTTCATGTTTAAATTAAGATCTTTGCCATTTATTATGAAGAGAGGAATTGGATTTGTGGATATGATACATATTGCACATGCTGTATAAAAAAAAATTGTGAATTTTTTAGTCTTCATGGAAATAGCCGGAGATGAGTTTTCTGGCCGATCTAAGCTTCTTCCTGTTGTCGGCCATTCGGGAACAATTGGGAATGTGTGGAAGCTGGATCCAGGAACGGCAAAATTTACTTTACGGGGTTTGCTGCCATATAGTAAGGTAAAGTAATCATTTCTTTGTAAGCAGAACTTAATTACTAACATTCAATGGGTCATAATTCTCAGTGACATTTTTTATAGGCTCAGTCTGTGGCAGAATTTTTGGAATTTAAAAGTTAATCGATCAGATGGAATTCTAATTGTTTGATTAGTTAGTTTTCTGCTTATACCTTTCTTTTTAGTACTTGAGGGCTGTTAAAGCTAAGGTTAATGTTTTACCCTTTGAGATAACAGTTTTTCTAGATGTATCATGATGTTTTCCTATGCAGAAATAAATGGAGATCTGTTACCTCTGTAGCCAAGAGTTGAGTTTGGATTCATACAAGCGAACTTTGAATTAAGCATATTTCTATGGATAAAAGAATGTAGAAATGAATATAGAAAATAAATAAAATAAGAAAATAAATAAATAAAAAATAAATGAATATAGAAATTTAATTTTTAGAAATGTTGATATGCTCCCCCTTTGGCTTCGAATACTTACACATATTTGAAAAATAAATTTAGATATGCACATAAGTCATTCAATATATAAGTTTTCCTGGTCTGTCAAATGTAGAAAACATCAATAAGAGCAACGATATTTAGATGGTTCTGTAGATTCACCTTTCCTGCACAAATGATATGCATCGTTATTCTAGCGTAAATACACACACATGTACAGCTGTATGATAAACAAAAGGCACTAATATATTGGGTTTAAAGTCAATATGAATGTTGTCATTATGTATGCTAAAAATGAGTTAGGTAGGAGTGGAAGCTATATGATTCAGTATGGGTGGGTATTTGTATGATTAGCCGGTGAAATCTGCCGAAAACTTAGCATCAGGTATGGCAAATCTGTAATGTCTATATAAATTATGAGAAAACAGTGTGTGGTGATTTCTGAAGAACGTGTGGGCATTTCGATGAAATAATCAGCCCATTTGATCCAGTATTGCAGTAAAAACCCCACTTAACAGACATCCTTCAGGTGTGACAACCCTGTTTTTGTGGTCAGATAAAAATTCCCTGACAAAAACTCCTTTTGCAATAAGATCCCCTCCTTTCATGGACAAATTTTTCTATTCAGTGAGTGTTTGCTATTGTGCCGCATGACCTATACTGTCCTTGTGTTACAAAAACGCAAACAGATTTGCCTAGACATCTAGTAAGCTTTATTGTGTATACACAACATACATACGTACATACATGTACATACATATGTATATTGTGGTATATATTGAATGTGTATACATACATGTACCACAATATACATACATACATACCACAATATACCAAACCAATGGGATTCTGCAACAGTAATTCTTTTGCATAAAAAAGGTGATAAAGAGGATTTGAAAAATTACCGACCAATTAGCTTGTTACCTGCTATTTATAAAATCTTCACAAAAGTGCTAACACATCGCCTGCAGAAAAAATTAGATGCAGCTCAACCAAGAGAACAAGCTGGATTTCGAAGTGGATTCAGTACAGTGGACCATATTCAAGTATTAAGAGAATTAATTGAAAGAACACATGAATATGAACTTCCATTGTGTGTTGCATTTATTGACTATGAGAAGGCCTTTGACTCTATTAAAACATCAGCAGTCATCAACTCTTTAAGATCAACAGACATTGAGGATGTGTACATTGACATGGTGAAACGTGTGTATAAAAATGCAAGTGCAAAATTTCGGTTACATAAAGATACCAAAACTATCAAAATTGGTAAAGGTGTGAGGCAGGGAGATACCATTTCTCCAAAACTTTTTACTTCAGCTTTACAGATGATTTTTCAGCTGATAAATTGGAATAACAAGGGAATAAAAATAAATGGTGAATATTTAAATCATCTGCGGTTTGCTGATGACATTGTTATTTTTTCAACGAACCCATCAGAACTCCAAGACATGGTACAGGAGCTCTCAACTAGAAGTAAAGAAGTTGGACTCAAGATGAACCTACAAAAAACTAAGATCATGTTCAATAATTTCGTAGAGGAAACAAAAATACAAGTTGACAACATTGAGCTAGAAATTGCTGATTCATATATTTACCTTGGCCAGCTGATTTCAATGGATGGCAACATTATGAAAGAACTCAACAGACGTATTAAACTTGGCTGGAGTGCATTTGGAAGAAACAGTTTTATCCTGAAGGGGAAATTGCCTTTGTGTCTAAAAAGAAAGGTCTTCAACCAGTGTGTATTGCCAGTCCTCTCTTATGGATCAGAGACATGGAGTCTAACAGTTGGAGCAATACGAAAGTTACAGACAACGCAAAGGAGCATGGAGAGGTGCATGCTTGGAATAACTAGGAGAGATCGAAAAAGAAACACTTGGGTGAGAGAGCAAACTAGAGTAGAGGACATCATTGTTAAAGTAAAAGGGCTGAAATGGCGATGGGCTGGGCATATTGCAAGAAGAACTGATCAACGATGGACAACAGAAATTCTGAACTGGATTCCAAGAGACCACCGAAGACCTAGAAAACGTCCTCAAACTAGATGGGTGGATGAAATAAGAAAAGAGGTTGGGGTGACGTGGAAACGAATGGCCCAGGATAGACTTGTGTGGAAAGCATTTGGAGAGACCTTCATCCAGCAGTGGATAGATAATGGTTGAATATGATGATGATGATATATATATATTTTTTTTTTCGAGAAGTTTATGAACTAAATTAAATCACTAAAACTAATGTGTTATAATTTAGTCGGGTGGAGCGAGAGCTTGAGCTTTTTAACCAATGATGTCTTCCTTCTTGATTTAGGAATTGTTGGAACCTCAAACTTCATTATTGAGGTATGTTTTGGAACAGCCATATTCTAGGGATATGCTGTGCAACATGTTGGGATTGTCAAAACAGGTAATGGAAAAAAAATCAGTTTATCTAAAATGATTGTTAACTGTTGTTTATTATTTTTGTTTGTGTCAAATTCATAGTTCGGGTTTTTCATTTCAGCAAAAACAACGATGCCCTGTGTTAGAGGAGCAATTGGTGGAATTGATCGTTATAGCCATGGAGCGATCCGAGGTTGAAACAGAAGCCATGGAGGATGGTGGACCAACGCAGTTGCTGTGGCAACATTTATCCAGTCAGCTGATTTATTTTGTACTTTTTCAGTATGCCAGTTTCCCACACATGGTTTCTGCATTACATCAAAAGGTGTGCCTGTTTAAAAATATCATACATTTTAGAGGATAAAGCTGATAAAAATCATGAATGTTAGGCTGTTTTCCCTGAAACTGAAGTTTAATTCAAAGGGTTGTTTGCGATCAGTCAGGGAATTTTGTCTCAAAAATCAGGGGAAAACTTGGAAAAGTCAGAGAAAACCCTCTTAACTTGTTCTGAATATCTAAATTTCACATGGGTGTGAGGCTTTTTCCCGAAACTAAAGTTCAATTCAAAGGGTTTTTTGCGATCAGTCAGGGAATTCTGTCCCAAAAATCAGGGGAAAGGGACCTGGAAAAGTCAGGGATTTTTTTCTCTACATTGAGTGGGAACCCTCTGGCTTGCATCATTCTCCAAATGCCGTCTTATTAACATTTTGGTCAGATGTGATGCTTAGTTAACGTTTGAGGTGACTGAATCCACCATTTTCCACTTCCACATTTGCTGCAACAACGACAAAAAAAGTTCCGTGTGGTCGTAAACATTTTTGTTTGAAGGAATTAAGAGGCATATAGATCAAAGTTGAATTGGATAAAGTTCATGAGGACTCTGCACCAATTTTGAAGATTGTTTATTTCAGGATAAATTAAATGGCTTGGCCCTGCATGCATCAAATAAGAATTGTGTTCCAGATGCCCAATTTTGTCCTCCATGAAATAAATAATTGAAAAGACCACAGAGTGCATGTATGCTAGTTTTCTGGGGTTGGGAGTATCTCGAGTGAAAGTGTGTATAATAGCCCATATGAAAAAGCTATCTTTACAATGGATGCCATGTTTGTTGACTGTCATCCAAAAACACGCTTGAAAGAATTTTTCAGTGCAATGTTTGCGAATATTTAATCAAAATATAAAGGACTTTTTGCACTGATGGATGACTGTGCACGAAACTTGTACACACCACTGCACACTAGAGTCTGAACAGCTGTCGAAACAATAGACAATGACTGGTAAAAGTGCGTCTAAGAAGGCAAAGACCAC
>QLNU02012694.1:0-10389 GCA_006491805.2 Dysdera silvatica | reverse complement strand
CATACAGTCCGGACCTCGCCCCTAGTGATTTAGTGCCCACGTTTTCGGTCCGCTGACGCAGTTCCTGGCGATTCACGTGCAACGATGAAGCCACGACAGTAGTCCGACGGTGGTTCCACAGTCAGCCGGACGAATTCTACCACAGGGGCATCTCAAATTTAGTGCTGCGATGGGACAAATGTCTGAACCGGTGTGGGGACAATGGGGAAAAATAATGTAAGGTACGTAGAATAGTACGTATATTTGTAATTACCTGTATGTACCTTATTTTGGCTAATAAAAAATAGGGGCAAAGACTTTCTGATTCGCCCTCGTATAACACGCAAGGCTTATAGGGATGTCATCCTACATCAGTATGCGTGGTTTTTATGGATACATTTGGTTCTGGGTTCCACTTAATGAACGATAATGCTTGACCTCATGGCTTGGTTAAATAATACTTGGAATCTGGGTGTATAGCGTGCCTGAGTCGGGAAGCCTGTTTACCGGATTTAAATTTCATTTAATGTATGAGATGCCATTGGTCGCTGGGTTGAAACATGCAACTCTCCAGAACGAACTATTGAATTATTTGGAAGAGTGCTTGTTCTAGAATGGGATCCCTTTACCCAAGGAACAGCCTTATCAACAGTATGTCGAACCGCTCTACAGCATGTATAGCTATTCACGGTAACTATGCGCCATATTAATCATTCCACGACCACTCACGTGGCATTCATGACACGAGTAGTGTCATGATGTAAATTTTTGTCCATTTTTTGCTTCTGTTTTTTCGTGAGTTACATCAACCTTAGTTACCTATTTCGCTTTATTACGTCTTTATAAGTTAAATTCATCGTTTTGGACTATAATTCTCACAACTGAATGAGGCAAAGCTACCCCAAGTTCCTAAATTTATGGACATGAGTGTATTTAATCGTCCTAAATGTCCTATTTTTATACCTTAAATTCCCTATTATTTCAATTCTTCGATATTTGTAATTTTCAAGGTTTTGTTCTTCAATATTTTATTTTTATTATTTTTAATCTCGGATATATGTATTTTTTAATATTTTTATTCTTCAATATTACATTCTTTATTGTTTTTAATCTCTATTATTTGTATTCTGAATGTTCTTTATTCGAATATAATACAATATTGGGATTGTATTATTTATGGTTTTTAATGCCTGTTATTTGTATTTTTTATTGTTTCAAATCTTCAATTTTAGAGTGATTTTTATTTAAATAGGCCAAAATACGGTGCTTTATGAATTAAACAGATTTGGATGCATATATTTGCAAGAAATTAATCAATTATGGATAAAAACGAAATCCTGATCATGGAAACTTTTAAAGAGGTGCGTACATAAAATTCGCTACCTTATATCTTATAATGTTAAAGGTTTGAAAATGAAAACAATTATAGAGTAACTCGTAGTTAGAGATGTGCGACTTGTCGCTAAGAATATTCACCCTCCTCTATATTTAATCCAACAGAATGAATTCTCCACTTGGCTTCTCCTTTTGTGTGCTTTATGAAACTTGCCAATTACCTAAAAATTTCCGGGACTGCTTTTCCCTCAGTCCTCTATCTGAAAGCTGTCTATACGGTCGCATCTCCCTTTAGTGTTATAATTTTCAGCCAACATGGAAATATAACTCTGAAGCTATTTTAACAAAAATTAAATTTCTGGGTATCATTATTTTCATCATATCATTATTCAATGGAATATAATGTAATTTTAAGAAGAAAAAATATAATTCATCTTATGTACATGGGCGCCCATATTGGGGCAAAGGTGGGCTTGAGCCTCCCCTAGCAGTTGAAAATTTGATTTGCCCGAATTTGTTAGGCATTTACTTTCAAACGTTGTACAGTCACATTTTAAAATAAGATACTTTTTTAGCTCATTACTAATTGTCAAGCAGTATCAATTATTTTTGTAGCATTTTGGTATCTTGTACATTCACTAACATTCTCGACAGCTTTGAGAAGAAGGCAATAATTTTTCTTAGCTCCCCACTAGAAATAATCGTATGGGCTCCATGCCTATATAACATTGATTTTAAATTTCTTTCCGCTAAACAACAGTTTTTGGCCTAATAGTAAATAAAGAATTTTAAAATAACAAAGTATAATACGCAAAACTAAGTAAATATATGTAAACTTTTAGTTATTTTTATTTTAGATCATTTAAAAGAATTCATAATTTTGAATATTTTTTTTTATTATTTTAGAAACCTATTTTCCTTAATATTACTTTGAACCGCAGAATAAATATACAATGAAACCTGTCTATAGCTAGAGACAAGCTTGAACTTGATACACTTTACATCTGTCCGAAGCGTTAAAAATGTTATTATGGACAGGATTATCATTACAAACAGATTGCACTGTTTTACGCATAGGCGTAGAGTTTAATGGGCTCGTGGGGCCTCAGATTTCCAATAATCTGAAATAAATTGCGATTTTACATATATTATAATGTATATGCATATAATATATATATATATATATATATATATATATATCTATGTGTCGAGATGGCCTAGTGGTATAAGCGCAAACCTACTAACCAGGAGGTCTTTGCCAGAGCCAAGGGTTCGATCCCCAGTATGGGGAAAAAAATAAGAGCGTCACTACGCTCGTGGCGCCATCTATTATTCGGTGAAAGTAGTAACAATGAATAAAAACAGCGTTACTACGCTCATGGCGCGATGTCTTGATCGGTGAAAGTATTAATAATGAATAAAAATACCATTGGGCCATTAAAACCGGATTTGTAGCCTGCTGACGACATGCCAGCATCCGGAACGCCGTTGGGATAACTCTTGGTAACCCAGCGACGTGAAAAAGGCTATCTCAGACTCTGATGATATGAACCATAATGAAAATATGAATGGAGAATCGGTTGTCGCGCTCTTGAATCAGAACCGCATTCGGACTTTAAGCAGAGGCGTCTGTTCAAAAAATATGCAACAGTCTCTTCTTGGAGGTGCCGGCAGTTGTAGCGGTGCCTACAACTGTACGGCTACTAGAACCAACACCATTAGCCCAAAGTGCTTCTTTGCATAGTATAGTGCAAACTACTCAGGCTGAAAGAGCACGCCAGCGCATGTCATGGACAATAGATATGAACACCTACATCATGCGCACCTACTATACGATTATACGATTACAAAGCTAGAAACAGACATGACAAATTACAGACCCACACCTCACGCCAAATTCGCACAACAGTACCCACACCTAGACATCAATATAGAAAGGATAACAACCCAACCCAGGAACATAATAACCAGAAACCTCCTAGCAGAGCCCATACTACAAAGGTTAAGAGATGAAATCGCCAATGACCTGGCAAACACGTCAACCAATGTGGCCAACCCTGAAGCACCAGCTGTTAGCGCAAGAGAACCGTTCCAACCAAGCATAGAAGAAGAAGAGAGGAGGGACGTGGAGAAAATGGAAGAAGGTTTCCAATGTGCCCTGGCGGAATATGAAGGCCCGGATGCCGCAACAAGGCCAAGAATACCACGCCAACCGGCATCTTGGAAACTCTGCAAAGCAACTAAGATCCTCAATGAACATACCCTGCCACTACACCTACAGAACCACAACTCCCTACAGGAAATACACACCGCCATATACTGTGCCGCAGTAGCGGCATCACGCGCCAATGGGTACGAAGTAAGGAACGAAGGCCGAAATAATAGAGGTAACAAAGCCCAGCCACCATGGCAAGTGAGACTGCAAAAAAGAATAGAAGAGCTCCGCAGAAGCATAGGGCGAATAACTCAGTACATGCAGGGAAATAGGAGTAGGAAATTAGTGAGGAAAGTGAAGATGGCCCTTAAGAGAAACAGGATGCATACAAGACACGAAGAGCCCAATAAACACATCGCCGAATATCTGGATACCCTCAAACAAAAACTGGGTGTATACGCCAGAAGACTCCGAAGATACAAAGACTGTACCAACAAAAAACAACAGAACATGCAATTCCAAGCAAACCAGAAGGCCTTCTACAGGAAGCTTCAAGAGACCCCAGCGAACAAAGACAAGTACGAAGCCCCAAAGCCAGCAGTAATAGAGACCTTCTGGAAGACACTATGGTCCAATGAAGTACAGCACAAAAGTGCCCCCTGGATTCAGCAAGAAATGGAGGCTACGAGAGGAATAGAAGAGATGGAGTATACGGGCATCACGATAGAGGAACTCCAGCAGGTAATCCAACGTACGCACAACTGGAAAGCTCCCGGTACTGACGGCATACACAACTTCTGGTACAAGAAATTTACCAGCATCCATGGCCCATTAGCCAAGGAACTTACGGCGATAATTGAAGACCCCAGCGAAATGCCTGAATTCCTCTGCAAAGGAATAACTTACCTCCTACCGAAGGACCAGGATAAAAGTAACCCAGCGAAATACCGACCCATTACGTGCCTTAACACCCTGTATAAGATACTCACGGGGTGCATCTCTGAAAAAATAAGCCGGCACAGCGAAAGCAACAACTTAATGACGGAAGAACAAAAGGGATGCCAGAAAGGGACTCTGGGATGTAAAGAGCAGCTTACCATCGACTCAGTTATCCTGGAACAAGCAAGAAAACAAAAGCGAAAACTCAACACCGCATACATAGACTACAAGAAGGCTTTCGACTCTGTTCCGCACTCGTGGCTCCTTGAAATACTCAGCATATACAAAGTGCATCCCTCAATCATCCGATTCCTACAGAGCAGCATGAAACAATGGAGAACCCGGTTACAGCTAAACACGCCAGACAGTAAAATAGAAACGGCCGAGATCCCCATCCGCCGCGGAATCTTTCAAGGAGACGCACTAAGCCCCCAGTGGTTCTGCTTGGCGTTGAACCCCTTGTCAAGGATGCTGAACACAAGTAAATACGGATACATGCTGAAGAAAGACAAGAGAAACCTACATAAAGTCTCCCACCTCATGTACGTAGATGACATCAAGCTATACGCGCCAACAATCACCCAACTCCGACAACTCATCAGTATAACAGAGACATTCTCCAAGGACATAGGAATGGAATTCGGCCTCGATAAGTGCAAAATACAGAAGAATAGCAAAGAAGATTTACCAGGCATCGAATTCGAAGACGGGAGACTACTGAAGATCTTGGACGAGGGCGAAACCTACAAATACCTAGGGATAATGCAAAAACGGCAGCAGGAGCACAAGAAAGTCAAGGTCCAGCTCACGCAAGCATTCCAAGAAAGACTTAGAAGCATTGTGAAGACGAAACTGAGCGGGAAGAACACCACGCAAGCAATTAACGCATATGCGGTACCAGTGCTCACCTACTCCTTCGGGATAATCAAATGGACCAACACTGAACTAGAACAACTCCAGCGGAAAATGAGAACCATCCAAAGAAGAGCCGGACAACTACAACCTGCAACGGCAATTGAACGGCAAACACTACCCCGGGAAGAAGGAGGACGCGGACAAGCGGACCTCAAAGACTTACATGACAAGCAGATCCAGAGCATGAGGCAATACTTCCAGTTGAAGAGTCCCCGATCGCCACTCATCCAAGCCATAATACAAGCAGATGCAAATTACACGCCACTAAACCTGTGTAATACCGAAGAGCGTGTCCTGGAAACAGCCAATGAACAGAAACTAAGAACTTGGGCCGGAAAACCATTACATGGCAGGCACTACAATGACCTGCAACAACCACACGTTGACAAGAAGGCATCAAATTCTTGGCTGGCCAAAGGCACTCTCCAGCCAGAGACAGAAGGATTCATGCTAGCCATCCAAGACCAAGTGATCGCAACAAGGAACAATCAGAAATTCATCCAGAGAAAAGACATAGAAAGCGACAAATGCAGACACTGTCATGCGGCATCGGAGACAATCCAACACGTGATGGCAGGATGCAAGATCCTTGCGCAGTCAGACTACAAACATAGGCACGATCAAGTAGCGAAAATAGTCCACCAGAAATTGGCAGCGAATGCTGGCTTTCTGACAGAAAAATGCCCGTACTACAAATATGAGCCAGAGACCGTGCATGAGAACGAAACACACAAGCTTTACTGGGATAGAGCAATCATAACAGACAAGACAGTCCCACATAACCGTCCTGACATAACCCTCGTCGATAAATCGAATAAGACCACGTACTTAATCGACATAGCAGTACCCAACACCAATAACATACAGACAACCTACATAACGAAAATCACCAAGTACCAAGATCTCAGACATGAAGTACGAGATATATGGGGTATGGAAAAGATCCTCATCATCCCGTTAGTCATCTCAGCAACAGGGATAGTACCAAAAACGCTTGCGACGAATTTGGAGATACTCAACATTGACCCAAACACCTACATTGAAATACAAAAAGCCACAATCCTAAACACGTGTCACATTGTCAGGAAGTTTCTAGACATGGCACATTAAGAAGTGATGTAAAAAGAGGCTTGGGAACATGGCGCTCTGCCCGTCCCAAAGCCTGTTACCGCCAAGAATGGGCGAGGAAAACTTTTATATATATATATATATGGCTTGCAAAAGGGTTGCTGGTATCTAACTGGAAGGAGACCCACACGCTGAACGCATGTGACGATGTGTGGAACCGGTCAGGCCAGTAACCTAGTGTCCTACCCCGCCTTCAAGTGGTGCAGGCTGAGCTTTCTATTTATGTGGCAAATTAATATTTGCTGCACGGATAGAAAGGCGGAAGGGGAGGGCTAATTCACCAACCCGTCTAGCCAGCGTGGTGAAATTATGGCTAATTCCTCCATTATGTTGACACACCAGAAACCATGGCCCCTAGTCTCCAGGTGCTGGAGTGCTCCTGATCAAGGCAGCGGTCAGTGTGGCATGAAAGCAGGGGGTGCTAAGAATCACTGGAATGGCCCAGGCTGCCGTTTGTTATTGACCTTGGCAACGTATAATGGACGATCCCTTGCTTCTGAAGCAAAACTTCAGGAATTGGAAGAGGAACTAGACAAGATCAAATGGGACATTGTAGGACTCAGTGAAGTTAGAAGAAAAGGTGAAGAGTTGGTGGAACTGAAAAGCGGACATTTGTTTTATTATAGAGGAACGGAAACTGGAAGAACAAGTGGTGTTGGCTTCTTAATCAACAAAAGAATTAAAGACTGTCTTCTGGAAGTTGAAAGTACATCAGATCGAGCAGCGAGGCTTGTTGTTCAACTAACCCAGCGATACCAACTTCAAATAGTACAGGTATATGCACCAACATCAAGCCATACCGACGAAGAGGTTGAAGAATTTTATGAAGAAATCAAAGAGTTACACACCAAAGGGAAACAACATATCAAGCTCATCATGGGGGATTTCAATGCAAGAATTGGACAACAGGAACAAGGAGAGACATCGGTTGGTAAATACGGATATGGGGAAAGGAATGAACGTGGCGATCAACTCATCGAATTTGCAGAAGCTGAAAACCTTAGCATCATGAATTCATTTTTTAAGAAGAAACCGCAAAGAAAATGGACATGGAAACACCCCAATGGAGGAACCAGCGAAATTGACTATATCCTGGCAAACAAGAAATCAATTATTGAAGATTGCAGCGTACTGAACAGATTTAATACTGGAAGTGATCATCGAATGGTGAGATGTAAAGTGCACTTAAATACTAAATTAGAACGACAGAAGCTCATTAGGAAACAAGTAAGTAAGAGGGTGGATCTAATGAAACTGAAAGTAAATACCGAGGCATTCAAGTTGGAATTAAAAAATCGCTTTTCTGCACTGGAAGGACTTATTGAAGAAGTTGACATCTCAGAAGCAAATGAAAACATTGTTAAGACAATAGTTGAAACTGCTGGGGAAATTGGTGGTGTAACCTGTAAAAAGCACAATAGCAAATTATCTGAGAAGACGAAACAGCTCATGAAAAGGCGAAGAGATATGAAGGTGGACAATCAAAATACCAGTTCCAGGATTGAGTACATAGAACTTTGTAAAACTCTGCGCAAAAGCATGAAAGAAGATATAAGAAAATTCAATTGTGAGTTAGTAAGGAAGGCCATTGAAAGCAACAAGAGCCTTAGGGTTGTTAAAGGAAGTTTGTCTATTGGGAAGAAACACATCATTGCATTAAAAGGAGAGGATGGCACCGTAACAAGAAATAGGGAAGAAATACTTAGAAGAGTTGAAGAATTCTACAAAAATCTATACGAAAGTAACAGTGGATTAAACGAAGACATTGAAATAGTCGAAGGAACAGCTCCTAAAATCTTAAAAGAAGAAGTTTCATTTGCAATAAAAAATATGAAGAAAGGAAGAGCCCCTGGTGATGATGGTATTACATTAGATATCTTAAAAGAAGCTGGAGAATATGTAGAAGACATACTTGCAAAATTCTTTACCAAATGTCTTAACAGCGGTAACATACCAAACCAATGGGATTCTGCAACAGTAATTCTTTTGCATAAAAAAGGTGATAAAGAGGATTTGAAAAATTACCGACCAATTAGCTTGTTACCTGCTATTTATAAAATCTTCACAAAAGTGCTAACACATCGCCTGCAGAAAAAATTAGATGCAGCTCAACCAAGAGAACAAGCTGGATTTCGAAGTGGATTCAGTACAGTGGACCATATTCAAGTATTAAGAGAATTAATTGAAAGAACACATGAATATGAACTTCCATTGTGTGTTGCATTTATTTCGTAGAAACAAAAATACAAGTTGACAACACTGAGCTAGAAATTGCTGATTCATATATTTACCTTGGCCAGCTGATTTCAATGGATGGCAACATTATGAAAGAACTCAACAGACGTATTAAACTTGGCTGGAGTGCATTTGGAAGAAACAGTTTTATCCTGAAGGGGAAATTGCCTTTGTGTCTAAAAAGAAAGGTCTTCAACCAGTGTGTATTGCCAGTCCTCTCTTATGGATCAGAGACATGGAGTCTAACAGTTGGAGCAATACGAAAGTTACAGACAACGCAAAGGAGCATGGAGAGGTGCATGCTTGGAATAACTAGGAGAGATCGAAAAAGAAACACTTGGGTGAGAGAGCAAACTAGAGTAGAGGACATCATTGTTAAAGTAAAAGGGCTGAAATGGCGATGGGCTGGGCATATTGCAAGAAGAACTGATCAACGATGGACAACAGAAATTCTGAACTGGATTCCAAGAGACCACCGAAGACCTAGAAAACGTCCTCAAACTAGATGGGTGGATGAAATAAGAAAACAGGTTGGGGTGACGTGGAAGCGAATTGCTCAGGATAGACTTGTGTGGAAAGCATTTGGAGAGACCTTCATCCAGCAGTGGATAGATAATGGTTGAATATGATGATGATGATGATGATATATATATATATATATATTGATAAACACTCACCTAGTAACTAATAACTGTAATGTAATTATCACTTATTCCAGCTTTCTTTCTTTCCAGTCTCTGCATTTTTCTCAACTAAGGTCAATTCATAACTATTCCACTCAATTTTTTAATATTTCCAACTTTTATTAAACTAATATGTGCATAGCTCACTAAGTAATGTTTATATAACTTTATACCTTTATATAAACATCGAAGAAATTAGAAAATCTGTGAAAATGTGTTTTCCGATTTACATTTGTATTGCTCACCACTTCTGCAATAATGTCCGTTAATTCTGCTTTTAGTTCTTCTTTATTTCAGGAGGAAATTTCAGGAAAAACTGGAACCCTGAGCGTATCGCACAAAGAATTTGAATTATCGGAGGATTGCAAATACTAGTAAATTTTAAATGTTTTGCAATTTATTCTATAAATTACATTTAGATTTATAGATTTTACACATTACACATTTTACACATTGCATTTTACACATTTACACATTTACACATTTACACATTTACACATTTACACATTTTAGTTAAAGTTAAGGGCGAGAAAAAAATGTTGGCTTGTACTCCACAGATTGGATTGTATAGACAAGCATAGAAATCAAATTTAAGTGGCTAAACTAAAGGAACAAATTATGCATTAAAACGTCCTACATCCCAATATGGCAGAAGTCTTAAAAAATAGACCAGAGCACGGCAAATTAAATTATTTACTTAGCATAAATGCAATGAAACAACTGAAAAATAAAATCTAGAGAGAGCTTTGTCTTATGGATATTATACAATGAGTGATAACGCGGCTCCCTATATCAAGACGCTGTTAGTAAATAGTAGTAGACAATAGTAATAGTGGTAGTAAATATTAAGAGTAGTAGTAGTAAACATTAATAGTGGTAGTGAATAATAATAATAGTGATAGAAAATAGTAGCGAGAGTAGTAGAGTAGTAGTAATATATAGTAATAGTGGTAGTAAATATTAAGAGTAGTAGTAGTAAACATTAATAGTGGTAGTGAATAATAATAATAGTGATAGAAA